>JASCZI010211757.1:26805-45974 GCA_036250425.1 Stylosanthes scabra | reverse complement strand
GCATTTCTGAGTCAGGTAATCGATTATATGCCTGAGTAATCGATTACCTTGTGACCGTTATAACTAATTTTTGAATTTTAGAGCTTAGTAATCGATTACTACCCTTGGTAATCGATTACCTTCAGCAAGTAATTGATTACCTTGTGTCTGTAATCGATTACTATGAGGTTTAATGTATAGAAACGATTTTCAAAACCCTTGGTAATCGATTTCCTTGCTTGGTAATCGATTACCTGATAGTTTTATGCCTTAAAACACATTTAAACACATTAGAATCAATTCTAAAACATGTATGATTGATTCCTATTTTGAAGAGGCATAAGAACTAAGTTAAAAACGTTATACGGCCTTTTATATGACTATAATTTTCACAAACACATTTTGTAAAAACATTTTAGTGTGTGTGAGAGAGATAATAACTTTATTGGTTCTTAACAAAAAAGTTACCTAAGTCCTAAGATACTAAGAATTGTCTTCCAATCTTGCGGACTTCACTTTCTTGTCGTTTGTCGTTTTGCTTTCAAAGTGAATCCTCAAAACCATAGATTGTTGTCATTCATCAGAACCTAAACACATAAACTTCACAAGATATATTGTAACATGGTTTACACATTGATGCCTTGAAGGAAGCAGGTACTTGGGCATCCGCATCATATATGAAGAGACTATTCGTAATTCTACTGGTATCAAACAGTCTTTTAAGACCTGACTTTGTTTGGGAGAATTGTTAGCTGCAACTTTCAGATGATATTTTTCATAGACATCGAAGGCAATTGAACATGAATGCTATGACATTATTATTCTATTATGTTTTCGTAACTTCAACGAATAATATAATGATTAGATATAACTTATTCATTAAACTCTTTTATATTGTTACAGATTTATATTTGTCTGATTATGCATTGTCAGACATAGAAGACATCATGCATGCTTATGGAAGGACATTGTAAGAATATCCTCCAATACCGATCCCTTCTGGCAGTAACTACTCATTACAGGATGATAGACTCATAATAGAGGAACTTAGGTATGGCAAGCTTCAGTTAGAGACCTTAACGTCATCGATGTTAAGCACAGTGACTACAGAACAGAAGAAAGCATATGACAGAGTTATGAGGGCTATGAATGCATCCAATGGTGGATTTTTTTTCTTTTATGATCACGGTAGTTGTGGTAAAATATTTTTTTATAACTTGATGTCAGTAAAGGTCAGGTCGGAGGGCAATATAGTGCTTAATATGGCTTCAAGTGGAATAACCTCACTGCTCCTACTAAATGGCAGGACTGCACACTCCAGATTCAAATACCTCTATCTGTGGATAAATATTCTACTTGCAACATTCGATAGGGAACACCCCTTGCCAAACTATTGATAAGGACAGAGTTAATCATCTGGGACGAGGCACTTATGCTTAGTAGGTATTTTTATGAGGCACTTGATAGATGTTTATGGGATATTATGAGACAAACTTAAGTGGCAAATGGTGAGAGACCATTCGGGGGAAGGTGGTTGTACTTGGAGGAGACTTTAAAAAAATATTGCCTGTAATTCCTAGAGGATTGCGCAGGATATAATCTATGCAACTATAAATTCTTCATATCTGTAGGAGTTCGCTGAAGTACTAAGACTATCAAGGAATATGAGGCTAACTATGGGAAACGAAAGTGGAAACCAACAGGAAATCAAGGAATTTAGTGAATGGTTGTTAAAGGTTGGTGATGGCCTGCTAAGAGACAGCCTTGATGGGAAGTCAGAAATTGAGATTCCTATGGATACGATTGTTCTAGACTCAGAGCATGTATTTGATAAGTTGATCAACTTTGTCTACCCGAACTTGGTACATAGCTATTTGTCAAATAGTTATTTTAATGACAGAACTACTGGCACCAACCTTAGACATTGTTGACAAGATAAATAATCAACTAATGTCAGTTGTTCCTGGAGATGAAAAGATGTATCTTAGTTCAGATAATCTTTGTGTTGAAGAAGGTAATATGGAAAGCCACCTAGAATTCTTTGGTCCTGAAGTACTGAATGCGCTTAATTGCTCTGGCCTCCCACCTCATAAGCTCACACTTAAGATTTGTGTTCTGGTTATGCTGCTTAGGAATATAGACCAGTCAAATGGACAATGCAGTGGTGCACGACTACAGGTTAGAAGACTTGAGAATCACTTGGTTGAATGTGAAATTTTAACTGGAACCAAGAAATGAAGGATTGCTTTAATTCCAAGAATGAATATGGTTCCAAATAATGACAACATTCTAATCAAGTTCCAGAGAACACAATTCCAATTGATAGTGTCTTTTGGTATGACAATCAACAAGGCTCAAGGGCAGACGTTGCAAAGTTGGTTTGTACTTGCCAAGACTGGTTTTTACGCATGGACAATTATATGTGGCCCTTTCAAGAATTAAGAGCAAGAAAGGAATAAATGTTTTAATTCAGAATCAATAGATGGGCTCTAGGAATTGCACGATGAATGTTGTGTATAGAGAAGTCTTTGATAAATTGAGATAGACAGGTAATGTTTTAATTGAATAGTTGCTCTTAAAAACTAATCATAATTATTGTTTTTATTTTTCGAAATTGGATATTACGTCAGAATCTTATATTTAAATTTTATTTGCTACAGGATCAGAAGAGATACAATAATCGGATAGAAAACCATTAGTGTTGAAAATATATTCAGAGATTTTGGATTTTTTATATATAAATAAGTAAATGCACTTCTTTATGAACATAGAACTATCTTTATGCAAGAACTGTCTTTATTTAATTATTTTTTCCTTCGTTCATTATTATGCATAGTTGTTGATTATTTTTATACATTTAAAAAATATGAGCTTAATTTGCATATATTAAACATATAGATGAAAGAATTTATTTTTTAAAAATACAACAAATAAATATAAAGAAATAAACATTTTTCATGCCTCGCATAGATAAATACACTAGTTATTAATTAAATATATATTTTAATAGTCGTTTTCGTACTTTTATACGAATATCAATTTAGTGCCTACTAAAAGAGTGAAGATGTAGCCGAATAGAAGAAAGTTTACTCTACATCATCTAACCATGCCATTCAAAAAATTCAATACCTTCGTTAAAGAAAAAAAATAACACTTTCATATATTTTTTTTAATTACTATTTCACCTTTATTTTTTCTTTTTCATCCTCTTAAAATCACAATTTCACTTATACCCACAAACCACCTACCGGCCACCGACGGTCATCAACATGCAAATTTTTGCCTATTTGAAAATGATGTATTTCATAAGATTTGAACCAAGGATAATGAACTAACCTAACTACCACTAGGCTAAATTGACTTTTATTACAAAGAATGATTTCTCTAATATTATATATATATATATATATATATATATATATATATATATATATTAAAAAGAATTTATTATTTTTTAATAAATTACAAAATTTTTTGATAAATTAATAAAAATTTAAAATATCAATAATTTTGTAACAAATTAACAAATATTATTATTATTTAATTTTAAACATATATATTAAATAATTATAATTTAATATTTATTTTAATATTCTTATACAATAAAAAATTTAATTTTAGAAACATTGAATATAAAATAAAATAATAGTTAATTAAATATAAAAACAATATTTAATAAATTGCTTCATAATATATATATATATATTAGAAAATATAATATATCATTATACAATATATATTAAAAAAATCTCTATAGGTAACAAAAATCAATTTAGCCTAATGATAGTGATGCTAGTCCATTACCTTTATGTCCTTTGGAACCACTAATTGCCACCGTGACATTGCCACTGCGACAAAAGAGTGGCAGTGATGTCAATAGTTTAAATACAGTGGCATTTTAAGAAATAATTTTTTAAATAGGCACAATCAAGTAAATTAACCCGGTTATATACAAATTTAAAGTTTCGAATTTTTAGACTAACTAGATTTCGAATATATGGTTTTTTTTTTTTTACTTTTAATAATCTCTTTCACCAAGTTTAAAATATTAATAATAAATAATGTCTTTCACTAAATTTTTTCATGATCAATTTCTAAAAATAATTGTATCTCTTTATTAATTACCTATGGTTTTCATATTCCCAACATCTTCTAGTGCTTGATTAGCCTTGGCAATATATTCAATTCTAATTCGATGAACGTACATACATACATTAGAAGTGGGCTAGTTTATTGTAATATTGTGAAGAAACTTGACTATTCAGTAAAGCAAGTCAACAAATACTCTTGAAGTAACAAAAATAATTATAATAAGGATTTATAGCTAGCCTATGTTTAAGAGTTCAAGTTAAAGTTATTATTAGTAAAACTTTTTCAATTTTTATTTTAATAATAAGTATATTAACCTACATTTCATTTTTTTAAAGGAAATAATTAGTAATTTTATCGCGTGTTTCTAAGACACATCTAATTAATTAAACCCTTATAATTAATAACACCATCGGAGCAAGAAATAGAGGTGTAAAAAAATAGCATTTCAATTAAAAATTTGTTTTAAGTAAATAATTTTAGTTGTAAAATCGTGCTTATTAGGAATAATTATCTTTAAGGATGTGATTGGTTAGAGTAATAAAATGAAGTGAAATTTTCTTGCATATATGGTGCCTCTTTCAAAGGAGCGATAAAATCTTGCAATGACAAAGGAGAAAGGTGGATGTTAGCTGGAGAAATTGGTACCTGCTTAGGGATCTGGAATTTTTTTTTTTTTCGTTAGCTAAGTGTACACTCTTTTAGTAAACACCAAGTCGATACCTGTATAAAAATACAGTAACCATTTGATGCGTTAACTGCATTGTATTTTTTAGATATTAAAATATATATCTAATAAATTAATAATAATCGTATTTTTATATGAGTGTAAATTCGATATCTACTAAAAAATGACAGCATTATTTTTATTTTTTTAATGACTAAATAGGTATTTTTTTTTTTTTGACTAACTAAATAGGTACTTTGAATGTAGTCGTTGTTAAAATTTATTTTATTTAAGTAAAAATAGAAAAATACTGCAAATTTATAACCTGCAGAAGAATATGTTAGATCCTTAAACGTTTTTTATTAAGTTATTAAGTAGAGAGTATTGTATTTTTTAATTAAATAAATTTTAACTTTTTATTATATTTTATATTAATAACTCAAATTTAAAACTCACAATTTGGAATTTAAAATTCAGTGTTTTGGAAGTTTATGGGAATTTTTTTATTTTTATTTTTTTCAGGATAATTTCATTCCACTTTCGGCTACCCAAGTTGGTTTTATTTTTTTCGGCATATGATGAACATACATGCGTATGAATATGACATCACATGCATGCAAGTATATATATATATATTAATTAAGACGACCCTGATGAAGTCCTAATTAACAACGTATATTTAATAATTAAGCCACAACAACTTTAATCATTGAGATCAACGAGAGTAAAAAAAAAATAACAAAAATCCTAGATAATTAATAAAAATTTAGTTAATATTAACTAATAATTTAAATTAAATATTCAATTTCTTTAAATTTTAAATATTTTATTTATAAAAAATATAAAATTAATTAATTATTAATTGTTTTATGTTTTAAATATTTTATTTTTTTTACTAATTTATTAACTAAAAAAATATTAATTACTTATTTTTTTCAAAAACTAAATAAAAAGCTGATTGAGAAGAAAAGAATATTAAATGCCAGCTTGATATAGTAATGAAGTGAATGACACGCTTATAAATATAGTTGGAAGGAGCATTACCCAAAATAGAACTCATAACTTAATTATTAGATTTCAGAGTTATCATTGCTTTCTCAGTTTCTGTGGTTCTTTAATAATTAAGTTTGGTGTTAAAATGGCAGCATTATTTCAATCCCAAGTATTAACCTCATCATCATATTCTGCTTCTGATGATGAAATACCTACCATTGATTACTCTCTATTATTTTCTGAAGACCCTGCTCAACGATTCGTGGCCCTTGAATTCCTCCGCCATGCATGCCATGAATTTGGCTTTTTTTATGTATAATTCTCTCTTCTCTCTCTTTAACTCCCTCTTCAATTTCAATCTAATGTAATCTGCATGCCGCAATACATCATCATTAATATTGTCAATTTTTTTTTGGCGACTTAATATTGTCAATTAAGTTATGGTCACGTCAGGTTGCTTGATTTGACCAAATTATCTATAAATCGGACACTAAATCGATCTATTTTTTTTTTTAAAAAAAAAGAAAAACTAGTAAATCTATCAAATTTAACGGTTAAACGATTTAAAAATAATAAAACATGAAATGTTTTTTTTTTAAATATTTTTATAAATATATATCATTTTATTATATTCAATTCAACTTTAATTAAATTTTAATTAAACTTTTGAAGCACTCCGGTAAATTTGGTAACTTTTAATATTTTCATGTCATCACACTTATTTGATAAAATCACTTTCACCACTCTCTTGTGTTTTTATTCTATATTGTAGAATACTAGAATATAATACTGTGAGTTACTTTATTTTAACTCCTTTTATTAATTATTTTTAATATTTCAAGATCATTAGTCATTACTTTTTAATTCATAATTAACCATGCTAATTTTACCGAATTACTTGAATGCATATGTAGCTAGTAAATCATACAATCCCAGATACTACAGTGGAGGGTATTTTGAAGGGAGTATCTAATTTCTTTGATCCAACAACGTTAAATGAGAGAAAGATGATGTATAGCAGAAAGGGCCCTTTAGATACAATCCAATGGGGTCTAAACTCCTCTTTTGGGGAAAATAGGGAATATATCAAGCTGTTTTCCCATCCCCATCTCTATGCTCCCTTCAAACCACCAGCTTTCAGGTCTGTATTAAAAAAAGAAAAGAAAAGAAAAAAAAAGCATTGATTAATTTTAATTTAGAGTAAAAGATAAATCTTGACTTTTTTTTACTTGCAAGAGAAATTAATCAGAGTAATTAAAAATATAAAAAAGCCTCTTACCTCTTTAACGAGCACAAATAAATCTCTCAAAGACTTTATATATCTCAAATTTTAAAAAATAAATGATTTTTTGTATTTTCAATTAGTGAATGAGATATTTGTTTTCAATTTAAAAAGTTATGAATTTATTTGTTATTTTCTCTTTGATTTAATTTATTTTTTTTATTTCTAATAATATTGATTTCACATATTTTAAAATGGAGTGTACGCACTTTAAATAATATTTTTTAATTTTTACATTAAGTATGTGCATGTTATGTTGTATAAAAAAAATATCAATGGAATCAATTATTCGTATAAAATATAAATTAAAAATAAGTTAAATAATTGAACTAATTTGACGGTTAATTTTTATTGAAAATTTAATATTTTTTATTTTATTTTGTCTTACAGCAATATTTTGGAAGAATACACCAAAGAAATGAGAATAGTAGTGGATGGATTAGCAAAAGCTATTTCTAAAACCTTGGGATTTGAAGAAAAGTATATAGAGAAAGCATTCAAGTTGAAGTCAGGGTTTGATGTGATGTCCATGAACCTTTATCCAGTAAATTCAAGAACAAAGGGGCCTTTTGGTTTTCCTGAACACACTGACCCTGGATTTGTTATTGCACTCACCCAAGATGTAGATGGTGGTCTCCAAATCCTTTCACATCAAGGAAAGTGGATTAACTGCCATATTCCACATCATGCTATACTCATTCAACTTGGAGATCAACTTGAGGTAAGCTCTGAAGTTTTAACCAAGTTCTCTTACATTTGATTTCTATCTATTTAAAAGGAAAAGTTGTCAAAATTGACCAAATTCTCTTACATTAATTTTTGTAAAAGATAAAAATATACACTATTTATTTAACAAGTGAAGTATACACACGAATGATGCTCTTTATTAGATATATCTATCCGTCAAAAAATAAATATACACATCATTTATAATGAACGAAAATAGAACTTGAATGACGGAAGAATAGATTTCTATAATAAAATATATCATTCGTATATACATTTTTTTACTCATTCGTGTATACATTTAATTCATTAAATAAATGATATGTATTTTTGTTTTTCTGATAAAAAAATTATATGTATTTTTGTCTATTTTTCCTAATCACGAGAGTTTTAGTGATCTACTTATAATATCTAAATGTTATTATTCTTCATATATATAAAGTCTCATTTTTGTTACTAAAACGTTCGGTTTTTTTTTTTTCGAATTAAATGACGTGTGTTATAAAATAATTAGTTGACAATATTATTAAAATGATATATCATTCAATTATTTTGTGACATATTATACATGAAACTTAAACATAATATGTTATAATTTAATTGATGAAAAAACCAATTTGACTTAAAATTATATTTTTTATAGACTAATATAATTAACAAAATCTTTGAAGCCTCCACACCTGAAATGATTCCAATAACATTAATCCCTAAAAGTTATTTCAATGAATGTTCTGTCCCTTGATATATTTAACACTTTGTTTACTAACAATGATAGATATTAACAAATGGGAAGTACAAGAGTCATATCCATCGAGTAACTGTTGACAACATCATGGTTGAAAGGATATCAGTGGTGACCCTCCATGGACCATCCTTGCACAAAGTGATTAGCCCAGCCAAAGAGTTCGTTGATGATGAACACCCGAAGAAATATCATGAGGTCACCTACAAGGAATCCTTGGAAGGGAATGGATTATTTGGTCCCATTGATTTGCATTCATCTATTGCTGAGCTGAGATTACCCCAAAATCTAGACTAAGTCACTTGCTTTATTATACCTGAAATGTCACGGATCAATATTTTTAGGGTTAAAAAGAAATGGGGCATTGACCAGTATTAGATAAAAAAAAAAGAAGGTCAAGATAAAGAAAAAGTATTTATCAGTGAAATTTCTCCTGTTGTATCAAATAATGTGTACAAGCTAGAAATAGTTGCATTGCTCAAGTCTTCTTGTCAGTGTAAACGAGATTATGGTTTAGATCAATAAAAGATAAAATGGGTTTAATTTATTTTGTTTTAATTTATATCCATTTGATTTTAATTTTTAAAGTAATCCCATTTGAACGTTAAATATTTTAGATAAGTATTTTTGGTCATTGAAACCTGTTTTGGTTAACATTTTAGTTACTTTTGTCATAATTTAGATTTCGCAATTTTCATGAGTATTTTTTATCAATTGATGAATGACTTCAAGAATGGTATGAAGATGGTTTTTGAATGCATGAACATTCAAAGAACTTCAAAAAAAAAATAAGAAAGATAAAATCTTGAGAGAAAAGAAAGATAGAACTGAATATACTTCTCTATACTAATTGAAATTCAAGTTACAAGAGATGATGGAAAACTTCAATCTATACTAAATTCCCAATGAGAGAATCTAGCCTATGAAAAACTCAAACTAAATGAAAATCTATTCCTAATGATGTGATGATCTGAAATGCTATGAATAATCCTTTTAACTTGAAGTTTTCCATCTATTTATAGGTTTATATAAGGGATAAATGAAATATAAATGCCTTGAAAATGAAATTACAAATTCTGCATAAAACAGAGTGATCTACGCCTAGACTTTGGCTCTGGTGCCTAGGCGTGGGTCTCTGCTTGAAAACTTGATCCTTGGTGTCTAGGCGTGGGTGCTGGCGCTTAGGCTTGAGCTTGGGCAAGTCTGGTCCACGCCTAGGCGTTGGTGCTGGCGCTTAGGCATTTTGTTGATGTGCTTGGGCTCTAGGCTGTCTAGTGTCACGCCTAGATTTTGATCCTGGCGCCTAGACTTTAGTGCTGAAGTTGTCTAAGCCACGTCCTGGCGTTGGTATCTTGATGTTGCTCATCAGCCATGCCTAGGCGTTGGCTTCCTGAAAATGACCATGGCCACGCCTAGATTTTGAGGTGGGTGCTTAGGCGTTGGCTCTGAGTGTTGCTATTGGCGCCTAGGCGCCTGCTTTCACGTCTAGGCGTTTTGTTACTCTATCTACTCTAGTGCTCCAGAACTCTGTTTTCTTGCTCCTCAAGCTTTCTTATTCATTTTTCTATAAATTAACAATAAAATACTCAAAGTACCAATAGAAAATAATGATTAACAATTTATGAAGTTAACTACTAATTTTATATGATTTTAAGTTATTTATATGAAGAACAATGCATGAATTAGGAGAAGAAATCCCTAATGATGCTCATGCATCATTAATCTAAGAATCTTTGGTAGTTATTTTTTAGTTTACTCAACAAAGTAAGTTATAACTTATAAGCATTCACCAAGATATATACGAACTTATACTAACACAAGCATAAGATTATATATTAAGAAGCACAGAGGAGCTTACGCTCACAACTCAAACATGTTCAATCACAGTTAGAGACTTACATTCTGAAATTAAACCAACATTACAATTGGCACTCACGCTATCATCATTATTATTGAAGATTCAAATAATTCTATGTCCCCAATAATATTATTCCTCTAATCAAATCCCCTCAACTAAGACAAAAGAAGATGAACTAGTAGCTAAGAGTTCCTGTGACAAGCCATGTTCAAAGGAATAGGTGGATCAGAAAATGAACCATCTACAATCTTATCAAAGATCCATTTGTTAGCAGCCTCAGTGTAGTGAACACCATCCCAACAAATCCTAACCGATGGATTCTCGCATGGTTTTGCAATCAAGACCTCTTTGCCATTGATCTTCACCTTCCCTCCACATCCAACATGCATATTGTAGTTGTATTTCCCACCATGCCCACAACAAGCTCTCAATGGCTCCTCAAAACCTACATTTACAAACTTGTAAAACACTTTCTAAAACTGCACATACAATATAACAATACAAAGATAAATAAATGGTAGGGACTCTAGTAGCTTGGCTTATATTGTCCAAAGTGCCTAAGAAATCATCGGCATCAATCAAGAACCGTCATGTGTTTATAATGGATGGAGTATGGTGGGTGTGTCCTCTTCTCATACACAAGCTCACCTTTAATTTAGTTATCAAAAACATTGCCAACAGAAATGTGGCCTAAATAAATGATCTCGACTATTTGCTAAGTTGTCTTTCCATTTACTTTTTTTGTTTCTCATATTATTCCCTAATTCGATAGGTCAATAATTATTTATTGCGGATCAAAATTCTATTTAAAGGTCTATCGCTGCCAATGAATTACTGCATACATAAGCCGAAATTTGAATACAAAGAAAAGTTGTCTGGCCAATTGGGACACATGCAAAACATGAAATTTGTAGGACTAGACATACATATAACTGCAAATTCTAAAATTAAAAACCAAATTAACAAGAACCTGAGGAAGAGCTTTTACCATGCTGTTTCGCTTGACTAAAGAGGGAGTATTTGAGTGAGTAAACATCAACATAGGTTATGGCAGCCAAGTTAAGTTCTTTTCTGAGTTGCGCCACAGTTTCTTTTAAGCCACGGTTGAAGAACATAGCCACTTCATTGTAAGGAATCTTGCATCCTGCTTTGTCCAGTGGAGCATCTCTTGCAATTGGGAGATCCATAATGTATGGCAAACAACCAACAGGACCTGTGTTGTGAATCCAGAATGATCTTCCTCCTTGATCATACACATACTGTCACCAATGATAATGCAAGCAAATCATTGATCATTATGTATATATGCATTTTATCCTTAATTACCCGAGAAACATTTAGTTTTACTGGAATAATAATCACCTTGATAATGGTCTTGAACTGAGCCAAGACATCAGGAACATTGGCTTTGACTTGATCAATAGTCAGGTTGCGGAAGTAACCACCAGCCAAATCATTCTGACCAATATCAAAAGTGTATAGTGCCTCAGAAAAATACTCTGCTCTTGGTAACACTGTTTCGTATACTCCACCTAGTTAGGGGCAAAATTGCAGTTAGTTTCTGGCTTTAGTTTTTTTCTTTTCACAAAATCATGAAAATAAAAAAGTTGAATTTTAGCCAACCCTCTCTTGAAAGGGTAAGTTACCCTCTCTCACTGAATTTCTCTTTCTCTCCGTTAAATGCTCTATGAAACATTATCGCTGCATCCCTCTAATGACGGCTAGGATCCCATTATTTATTTAAATCAATCATATATTAATTATTATAAATGAGTCTTTATATAATTCTTAAAAAAGTACTTTCTGAAGTATTGCCATATTCGAAAGTAGCAGTGCATACTCCAATCATCATCGGGACTTCGTTTTCTCTCACTTAGTTTCCCATTTTGTAGAGAATGGAGTCTCAACAATTATAGGAGGATACGGTTAGTCTTCACCAATAAAAAACATTGTCAATAAAAAAAAAAAATGTGCAAAGCAGAAGCACCCTAAATTTCTCTTTAAATTTGATTATAAATAAATCTCTAATTTTTGTAAACAGGGATACATGATAAGTTCACATAGTTTAAATTTGGTACTGAAAAGATTTATGTATCTCACTTACAAACATAAAAAGCTTATGGCGAAAAAATTAACAAAAATGTTTTTCTAGCCAACAAATCAGAAAACATCTAAAATGTTAAAAAGAGAACGTTTATATCATATAATTAAACAATTCTAAAAATTAAATATAAATATAATTCTATATATATATATATATATATATATATATATATATATATATATATTTTATTTTTTAAAATAGAGTGAAACTTAAAGAATAGGAATATTCAATTTAAGTTATTGACTATATTTTATATTTTAACTTGTATTTTATATTTTGTATTTTAATTTGTATTTGATAGGCATACTTGATTTAGTTGAAACTTATATTTATGACTTTGTGTTGATTGAGATGCATTGGCAATGGCATTTACCTTTATTGCGAAAGAGTTGTGACCTGCGATGAAAATCATTGAACTGAGTGAACTGAACATCCAAGGAGAAAGGACTGAAACCACCAGCTTGACGAAGAGTTGTGTTGGGAGCTCTAATGGTGGATCCAGCTGTTGCAAAGTTTGCTCCATGGCTGAAATTTGACCCAACTGAATCTAGGTATGCACTTAAATACTCCAGCCCCAACTTCTTTGCTTTTACATCCACAACCATTCAAACATATCAGTAACTTTTTCTTTTACTCTCGGCAAAAGCATGCAAAATTAATTAACTATTTTAATTTTAATCTTTATTGCAAAAAGAATAACTTTTCGCCAATATTTCTTAATCAGTCCCGCTATTACCACACCTTTTTACTAAACATCAAATTGACATCCTTTTGAAAATACGATCACTGCTTGTTTGTTAATTACATTTAGTCTATTTTGAGTACTAAAATATATAATTAATTAATAATAACAGTATTTTTATACGAGTTTAAAATAGATGTTTATTAAAAAGGTGTGTCGGACGAATATCCATAAATGTCGTGTCCAAAACATATCTAATACATAACCATGCCAATTCAACGAAATGTCATTCATGGCTAGCATTTCGTTCTAACTTAGAACCAAATCCTACCTAGAAGTCTAGACCTAGTATTCACAATCCACTGTGCTACCACCTTTTTTTTTTTTGTCGTTCTGTCCCAAAGCCTACCATTAGTCCATTTAGTTACCATTTACCAACCAAAGTTGTTTCTACTTTCTTAAGAGATACGAATAGTGTCGTGTTGTCGACAACGACTGCTGACCCTTAGTCGGTGATCATTTCAAAATTAAAATCCATCCATCCATACACAGTATTAAAAATGTTATATTATTGAAAAATTCTCAAATATTCTAAAAATATATTGATTTTAATTATAATATATATTAAAATTAATAGTTAATTATAAAATAATACAAGGAATTCAAGAGAATAGGTGCATCATTAAAAAAAATTTATATTTATATATAAGTTTTTTCCTTAATTAAATACGTGCAATAACTAACAAACTAAAAAAAAAAAAAAAGTAATGAAATAAAAAAATTGAATAGAAAATAGAGCGATTACCAATAAAATCGATAATGAGACGGCCATCGGAGTAACGACCCGCCGGATGATGGAAGTAGGTCATGCCACTGGGAGGCCCAGCTTGCCCAAATGCAGCTGAAAGCCCTCCGGTGTCGGAGTTGGAGTCTCCGAAGTTGAATATCGCTGGGAATTTGCAATGACGCAATGATGATGATTTTGAATCATTATAACTTGATGAATATGTAATAATGAAAGAACATTGTGACAAAAACAGAAGAATAAGAAGCCAAAGGGTAATAAATGGAGTTTCTATCAACTTGCTCATTGCATTTATTATTTGAGTATAGAGAAGAAGAAGAAGGAAGGTGGAACTACAGTATTGATGAAAAGAGAGTGAAGAGATAGAGGGACCAAGTGAAACATGATTGATATGTGTGTATATATATATAGTGAAAAAGGAACCACGCATGGGAATTGATATGGTCCCCATAAAGTAAGTCAAGTAGCAATGGAATCATACATAGTAACAAGGATTTAGTTAAAATGTATTGGGTAAAAGACAAATATAGCCATAATTTTTTAAATATGAATAAAAATGCCTCTAATTTTGTTGAAATATCCATATGTTTTTGGCTTTTTTATTTATTTAAATAAAATAAATATCAAATTTATTAAAATAGGTCTGCTGGGGTATTTATCATTTTAGGCACACCCCTTATATCTCGGGCTCTGCAAATCCGAAATGAAGTTTTTGTGTATCTCGGGTCTGCAGAGCCCGAAATAAAACACAAATTTAAATTCCCCCTATATCTCGGGACTGCAGAGCCCGAGATAGCCTCGAAAAAAAGTCTATATAAAGGGGCTCTTAGCAAGCTAGTCTCACACCAAATTCTTCCACAATAATACGAGTTTGCTCCCCAAAAACCATGAATATTAGTGATTTCGTGGTTGTTACTCTATATCCAAATGGTGAGATGGGCAGGGATGCGGATGGGATTTGGTTTCGGTCCGTAAGTCCTGGTGTGTTTCAGATGCAACCCGTTAATATGTTGGAGGAGTTGAAGTGTGTCCTTCAACGCAACATGGGGGCTGTCGGCGCAATGTCAGTGAGACGAGTGGCTTACCAACTGTTGAACCTTTTTTCCTCCGAACCAGTTCAAGTTCAAGATTTTCTGGGTCGATAGCGATGCGCACGTCCGTGCGATGTTCGAGTTGCACCGTCGGTATGGATCTCGAGAGGTGATGGAGCTGCTAACCGAGATGGAGACCGTGAATGTTGATGCAGCAGGTCCATCAAGCTCATCCCGAGGTGGGCCCGGCGCTATAATTGATGCGCCCATACGGATTGCGACCTCGGAGGGGGGTGAGGGGGTGATGACGATTCTGACGAAGACTTTGTCGGCAACACGGATGAGTCAAGCGAAAGCTCTGATGGCTCAAAATTTGTCCCGGAATCTCAGGCGATGCAGGGTTTTCATCTTCCTGCACCAAGCCCAATACCTGATTTGTCATCCGTGGGCAGTCATTTTCACACGTTAAATCTGGATGAGATGACAGAGGTGCAAAGGGAAGGTTTTGGTAGGGGCGGCGAAGATTATGATTTAGATGGAGGATCAGAGTTTCAAATCGGGCATCGATTTAGCACCCGAGAGGCCGTGCATATGGCTGTAAAGAATTATAACATAAGGAGGGCATCCGAGTACAGGGTGGTGGAGTCTGATCCGTACAAATACGTCTGCTGATGCAAGCGATATGATGCAGGGTGCCCATGGTCGCTGCGTGTGGCCCTGCGAACGAATCTTGGATATTGGTACGTATTTAGTGTTTTTCCATATGCCGCTATGTTCCTGTTATTTTAATGTTAGTTAGTTGACACCGTGGATATTGTTCACGAACAGGGAGGTGCGGAGGTTTGGTGGACCGTACGATTGTTTGGCACTGTCAATGTCCTCCGATCACGCTCAGTTAGACGGCAGACTGATCTGCAGCTTCATCTTGCCGATAATAAAGGCCAATCCTTCCGTGCGCATTCCGGTGTTGCAATCTGCCCTTCAACAGAGTTACTCCTTCATGCCGTCGTACAGGAAGGTTTGGCTGGCCAAGCAGAAGGCAATCGCTAAGTTATATGGTGACTGGGAAGAATCGTTTGCCATTCTGCCGAGGCTACTGTCCGCATTGCAGTATTTTTGGGATGGCACACCCGTCGATTTGCAGGTCGGTCCTTATCACGAAGGAGACAGGCTGGACCAACAGAGTTGCCAGTTCGACAAGGTTTTTTGGAGTTTTCCATCTTGCATTGAGGGGGTCAAACATTGCAAGCCGTTTGTGTCTGTGGATGGGACCCACTTGTATGGGCGATACGGCGGAGTGCTTTTGATGGCCGTTGTGCAGGATGGAAACAGCAACATATTTCCTGCCGCATTTGCCCTTGTGGAGTCCGAATCTACCGAGTCGTGGTCTTTCTTCCTTAGAAATCTGCGACAACATGTGATCAAGAAGGAGGGTGTTCTTGTTATCTCCGATCGGTCGCCTGCGATCCGGGCCGCGATCGATGCCGCAGGCAGCGGATGGCATCCTCCAAGTGCGTACCATGCAATTTGTGTAAGGCATCTGGCAAGTAACTTCAAAAGCAAGTTCAATTGCAAGGAGGGGAAGCGGCTACTGATTAACGCCGCTTATGCCTCCACGGAGCTAGAGTATGAGGACTACATGAAAGGATTTGATAGGCTCAGACCAGAGATGAAAGCGTGGGTTAGTCAATTCCGGAAGGGGTTGTGGCTTCAGTATTGTGATGAGGGACGCCGGTGGGGACACATGACGACGAACCTTTCCGAGTGCATCAACGCCGTTCTAAAGGGTACCAGGTTCCTCCCGATCTCGGCGATTGTGCGGGCGACATACGAGCGATTGCAGCAACTTTGGATTAGGAAGGGGCAAGAGGCACATGCACAGGTAGTCGCAGGTAGTCAGTGGAGTCAGTATCTACTGTCCGAGATCGAGAATAGTAAGGGGGAGTTGCACAAGATGAGGGTAACCAGCTGCGATCGGAGATCCTCTACATTTATTGTTGAGGAGGTTTTGCCAATCCAATACTCGAGGCACAGTTCATATCGAGTTAATCTTACACAGAGAATTTGCGACTGTGGAAAGTTCCAACAGCTTCACTTCCCTTGCAGGCACGCGGTCGCGTCGTGCACCGCAGTTGGCATTGAGTGGGGCCCTTATGTCGACCCGGTGTACAGCATGGAGTCTGTTTTCAGTGTGTATAGCAAAGACTTCCCGCCTATCCCCGATGAGCGTCTCTGGCATGCGTGGTATGGGGCAACGATAAGGCCGAACCGAGCCATGCATCGTAAATGCAAGGGGCGCCCCGTTTCTATTAGGATTAGAAATGAGATGGATTTGGTGGAACGCCAGGAGAAGAGATGCGGACTTTGCAGGCAGGCAGGGCACACTCGGTCAGGTTGCCCTAATGCCCAGCACCCCGAGGATTAGTAGTTTTTTTTTTCTTTAAGTTTCGGTTTGTTTGTAATCCGGTAAATGCCATGCTTATGTTTGTTTGTATCCATGTGGCGTTCAAGTTTGGTGGTTTTATGTATCATTTATGTCATGTTTAAATTTCATGTGACTTGTTATCCTTTATGTGACGTTTAAATTTCATGTCAGTCGTAATCCTGATTTAGTTGTTATCGTTTATGTAATGTTGAAATCACCAAAGCCAACACAAACATGTAAATAACGAAGTTCACTAACGTACAAACAAATATATACATCATAAAGTTCTAATACATCGAGATAAATATGCCACTAACAGAGTTCCTAATACATGATGGTAAATGTAAACCGAAAAAACTAAGTCTAATGGTCTCCTCCAGGGGGATGCATGTGGCCTCCGGTGCCGCATGGTGGCGGTCTGACCGCCCGGGTAGTGCGACGGGGCTGTGGAGCCTCTGCTAACTCGGGCGGATCCGCCGGGCGCTCCTGTGACTGCGTCCCCGACGGGAGTGGTGCACTGTGCCCGCGAATGACTGACTATGATATGAGGATGGTGCCTGATAAGATGATGGAGTTGCGTACTCGGAACCAATGCGGCTCGGGTCGAAAACTGGAAACCCGATAACCGGAGGCGATGAGTACGTCGGAACCCATGGTGCATGATGGACATCTGATGGGGGCGGCGACGGTGGGGGCGGGGCATGTGATGATGATGCACCTGCCGGATCATGACCGGCCCGAGTCATGCAGTAAGTCGAGGCTAGGCTGGCGAACTCAGCCGGAGGGCAGGTTGACATGTGGTAGAGCAACTCATCCAACCCCGTGTGCTCCTGAGTATCTGCGGTGAATGGGGCTGGCTGGTGGGGCCCAATCTCAGGCTGAGAGGATGTCCCTGCACGAGCGGGAGATGGAAATGCTTGAGCAGCATCAGTCGAGAAAGAGATCATGCCCGATGGGGAGATGCTCGGGTCCTGATGGTCATCCTGGAACTGAGCATCGCCACCGTCAACGGGCTCGTCCTAACGGTCATACTCTCGCTGCTCCTCTGCCTGCTCCTCATCAACGTGCGCAGCCGCACCCACCTCAACCATCCTCAATCTCCTGCGCTGATCACGGCGGCTCAACTTGCCCCTCACAGGGGCCGCCTGCCTGGGCCTAGGCACCTGCGGCTGTCTACGGCGAGGTGCTGGGGCATCATCCGGCATCACGAGGTCGTCCCTCGGGTGCACGGCCGCGACAGGTATACCAGCAGGACCCAAGGTCCATCGAGGGTCAGCCAGATCCGTTGCGCGCGACAGGAACCTCCCCCGTCTGGCAACTCGCGCAAACCACTCGTAGTACTGCTGGGTGCCATGCGGATCCCCTCCAAAGTGCACAGTCACTAGAACCTCAGGGGACCTCCTGCGTTGCCACCCTTCGTACCACGTGCTAAGCCGCTGTGGCCACCACACATCGTCCCCACGGCCTGTGCTCGACATATACCTCGTCACGTCAAAGGGCAACCGTGGGACAGGCTGCTCGCCGCCATATTGCCTGATCACCCGATCAATATGATGCATGTGCACAAAGTTGAAGCACACGACCGTCACAGCTGACCTCCATGTATATACCTCCGGATGCGCTCTCATCCAGTCGGGTATAAGTGCCTACATCTCGGGTGAATCGTACGGAGTGCAGCGAAACTGCGAAATCAAAACCGTCAAATAGAGCCAGTGAAATTGAACAACACGAAAACAGTTAAAGTGCGAAATATAACTCAAGACTAACCTGCTCCACTGAAACCCGT
>JASCZI010211757.1:14175-25209 GCA_036250425.1 Stylosanthes scabra | reverse complement strand
AGCCTCAGGGGCTGCGGCAGGTTGATCCCCAGATCTGCTGCGTCCGGGTGTTCTGGAACGTCCCCTTGGAGCCATATCGAACAAAAAACTCAGAAATAATTTTTTTTCTGCCTAGAATGGTAAATATGAAGGAAGAAAGAGTGAGAGTGAGGAGAGTCTCGGGCTCTGCAGTCCTTATATAGGACACGGAGCTATCTCGGGCTCTGCAGTTCCGAGATACGTATCTCGGGCTCTGCAGACCCGAGATATATGGGGAATTCAAATTTATTACTTATCTCGGGCTCTGCAGACCCGAGATAC
The DNA here is from genome assembly GCA_036250425.1 of Stylosanthes scabra. NCBI lineage: Eukaryota > Viridiplantae > Streptophyta > Magnoliopsida > Fabales > Fabaceae > Stylosanthes > Stylosanthes scabra. Next base: position 24,909 of record JASCZI010211757.1, on the reverse strand, counting down.
ACTAAAACTTAATTTCGGGCTTGCAGAGTCCGAGATATGGGAGGTGTGCCTAAAATGGTAAATACCCCCAGCGGACCTATTTTGGTAAATTTGACATTTATTTTATTTAAATAAATAAAAAACCCATATGTTTCTAACTTTTTAGGAAAGTGAATATTACTATTTTTTTCGGTGGTCTAACCCACATGTGGCCATAACGAAGCCACGCTGTACAGGTCAAGTACACAATGGACATTAGACGATAAAATGAAATAGTTACCTCCTCTTTTACATGAACCCTTCGAAATTAGGGTTTCATTTTCCCAAAGGAATTGACTTCGTTTTGTTATTTAATGTCAATTACGGGCCTGATCTGTACAACGTAGTTTCGTTATGGCCAGCTAAGCGCTGTTGACAGCCACATTACACGTCTTTATATTGGTCACATGTGAGTTAGACCAACAAATGGATAATAATGTCCACTTTTCTCGAAGATTGGGATATGTGGATATTCAGCAAAATGAAAAGTATTTTTGTTAAATTTTGATAAAATCAGGAATATATTTGTATTTCACCCAAATGTATTTTAAGAATAAAGAATAAAGTATCAAAATTTGATCGACATTAATATATGGTTACCATAAAGTTTTTGTCCTTAAAAGTTTATTCGAAAATTAAAATCGTCCCAATTTTTTTATTATTTAAAATCATCCCTAACATTTTGTTTTAGTTTAAAATCGTCTTTTAATTTTTTAAAAGAGATAAATACCCCAACTCATCACCCTCATCCTTAGATTTCAACCCACTACAACAATCTCCAACTCTATCACATCACCCCTACAGACACCATCCCTATCCCAATCCTATTACACCCACCACCATCCTCAACACCATCATAACCTAATACTTCAAATTCAACAAAAAAATAAATAAATAAATAAATAAATAACCATTTTTGTGGAGAAAGAAAGAGAGGATTAAAGGGAGACAGAACGAGTATGATGTAGAGAAGTGAGAAGAGGATGACGATGGCAGCGTGAAGAGATGGTTCAAATTGACGTTGGTGGTGGTTTGATTCTCTGTTCTCTTCTACTCCCATTAACTTCCATTACGTACTTCCCGTCTCTCCCCTTTCTTCCTATCTCTTCTATTCTATGTCTATTGCGTCTCATTAAAATAGTTTGAATGAATGGTGCTTTATGATTTATAACTTTATTCAAGGTTCTTAGATTTATATGTACTAGCATTCTCACACAGTGCCTGTTTATCCGTCTTTTCTATTAACTTTAAGTTGATATTGATTATAATTTCAGGCAATATATTATTCGCTTTTTCAATTTATCATATGATCAACATTTATCAATTCAATATTTTAACTATATTAGATCTATCATTTTTGTACTTGAAAGCAAATGATTTTTAAAGAAATACGTTTAAAATAACACATTATAAATATTTGTCTATCCCCTTCCAAAATAGCATACACAAAGTAAAAACTAATGGTCATAGTGTATTTTTGGCTAAGAAAAGTAAACATAATTTTGATTACACATTATTATTTATGCCAAGGAAAAAAAAATCAATGTATTCAAATGTCTTTTATCTTTGTGTTCTTATTTTTTAAGTGGAAGTCCAAAATATGGATCTGAATGTGATGAAGCTTCCTTTTCCTACAAAAAAATGGACAGTAGAAAATGAAATATCGTTATTCCTTTATTTTTAGTTGTGACGTATAAGAATAAAAAATAAGCAAATAAAAATTTGTGATATAGAGAAATGTATCGAGTAAAAATCTTAAGCAATTCATCACATCATTTTATCTATAATTTCTTAAACCTTGAAAAATTGTGAAACCATTTGTTTGATCATAAAATTACTTTTGTAAAGACATTTAGATGTTTGTAACAGAATTAATATTTAATTGAGAAGAATTATTATTACCTGCAGAATCGAGATATCTTGTTTTGTTTTGTTTTGAATTTTCTGAAAAGAAAGAAAAAGATAAATGAGTTCCCATGAATTTAAGTCATCATTTGAAGTATTTATTTTAACATTACACATCATTTGTTACACGTTTCTATGTAATAATGACACATACCTGCATTGTTGTTCTTTACGAATATAAGACATTCGTTCAATCTTGAGTTTGTGACTGAAAAATGAATAATGTTAAATTTAGCATCATGAGTGTATAATTAATAATAAAATTTCACATGTTTTATTTATTTAATTTCTAGTGAAAGTGGATAGTATGGACCATTTAGTATAAAGTGGTTTTTCCTAAGATCTAAGTAGATAGATGAAAGATAAAACACCTAGATAGATATATTAAAATAAAAGATAATGATTACATTACCTTTCATTTCTTATATTCAATATTTCTTTTTTTATCATCTTCCACAACTGTGTTTTGTCTGCTTTTACTGAACCTTCCCAAGCAATGCTATAAATCCTAAGTAGATGTACTTGTTATAAAGATCACACTTAATTAATATTAATAAATTAAAATAAAAAATACATCATCAAAGCAAATTCACAGTAATTAATTTTCAAAAAATAATCACTTTAGTGTCAATTGGTTTAGTTGTTGCAATTGATTGCACATCCTTCCATGTACACTATAGCTGTTGGAATTCTTCTTGCTGTAATTTTCGCCATATACCCACTTTGACACTTAGCATCATAACTAAACTTTAAATCATTTTTTTTAAAAAAATTATTTAAACTAAAATATTTTTTATATCTATTTTTAAAAGTATATATAAATTAAAAATATATTCGACAATATATTTCAATGATAACCAAACATATTTAATATATTTTTAAATTTTAGTTGGAGGGTACCTGGATACAACTGACGTTCGAGTTCTTTTCTCTTATCTCATGGCATATGTTGAGTAGCTCATTTGAAATCAATTTATCGGTTGAAAAAAAAAAGCAAGTTGTTAGTTGTGAGAAATTTTTTATTAACGACCAAAGCATTTTAAACTAAAAAATATTAACATGTTAAATTTATTTATTTTTTATTTTAATAGTATGAAGATACATAAAATTAATACTTTTAAGACTGATTTAATGTGTATATTTTGTTATTAATATTATAAAATAATATTAGAAAATATTAAAAATAAATTTAGTAGTAGATTTAGAGTACTACCATTCATATTTGTACCATGCATGTTATTTGCAGGAATTGTGTTTGGATTGGTTCCTCTCCTTATTGAAGAAGTATAAGAAACATTTTAACCTGAAAATAATTTAAAATTACATTTTGAAATATAAAAATGCATGTATAGATATTGGTTCTAATATGTTACGTTAAAAGTATAATAAAACTAGTAACCATTTAAATCTAAACTTGTGCCGCTATCTGAAGTGTGTTCATTAATAAGAATTGTCCGAGATATTGGAGGGGCATCAAGTTGTGTCGATCTATAACTGTACAAAGTGTAAATTTAAGAGAATTTGATTATCAGTTCATTAAGTAGATATACTACATTTGTGTAAGAAAAAGTTATATTTTACAAATGAGTACCCATAGATAAATTTAATTGTATAAATTAAATTAATAAAAAATTTATCATCCATGTTAAAAAGAGAGTAAAATTTACCTAAAATGTAAACAAATATTTAAAGTATATAAACTACTAACCAATGATATTATTAGCAAGTCTGTTACTGGCACCACTTTCATCACGTCTGTTATTTGGACCAGCTTTATTATCATGTGTTTCATGTCCTGCTTAAAAAGTAAAATTTATGTAGGTGATAAGCATAACTTTTTTAACTAAGAAAAAGAATAGCTATCACAATATATCTTTAGGTTTATATATATTGTTTATTCGGATTATACATAGGACAAAACGCGGATGTTAAGAAGTTCTAGCTAGTTGTCTAATAGTACTCAATCAGACTACGCTGCTTGTATTTGTTATATCTTGCAACGGAGTTATCACATTAGTTGCTTGATTTGGTAAGGCGACTTGCTTACCTCATCGAATCTTCGCTTGATAGCTTGCACGCCTTCTGGCTAAGTATAGTTGCCGCTGTTCGTCACTCATATTTTATTTTTTGCGTCTAATATATTCTTGCCAACTTGATCGACGTTGAGCTTGTAATTATTGACTTTGTGAATTTTTCATTGTAAACTCTGTTAATATAATTAATTAATATTGTCACTTTTAATCCAATAATTATTAAATTCCGCTAACATAAATATTTTTTTCGCTATTTGTTAATCAAACTATCGATTAATATATCAATTATTGCTAAAATTACTTCAAGCTTATTATACTACTATTTAATTAAAGTGTTTAATTTAATTTAAATATGTTTAATACAAAAAAATATACTATATTTAAGATTTATACAAAATTTTAGTTTACTTTCAATACAGAATAATGGTTACTATTTATTCTTTCATTCACTATATAAATAACACATTAATTAAATCTTTTATTTTAATTAAGTGCATGTGTATATGTGTTTATGCATACATGTTCAATTTATCTAGTTAATTTTGAATAACTGCACATGTAGTAATTTATTTTATCATATTAATTTTTTTATGAAGTGTACGTTCCTTCCTTTTTTAAAAATAAGAATAAAAATATGAGTCAAAATTACTTAACATTAACACTAATAAGCGAAGTGGATGCATATAGAACGTCAAGTCAAACCAAATAATTAATATTATAATAACTAAATGTAGTTAATTTATTGTGCATTAACTTCTATTTTATTTAGAAGGTACAATCAATAGACATTTAAACTCTCTTTGTTATTTTTTTAAGTTACATTTACATGTTAGGACTATCTTTTCTCTTTTTTCTTCTACCTAAATTATGATTTAGTTTGGTTTAATTTTTATTTGTTCGTTTAATTTGTCTTATTTTCTAATTTGAAAAAGTATACAATTGACTCATGTTAAGTAAAACATTAGAGCAAGACATACATTCTTGTTATTGTTTTAACTTTTTTTATATAACTTAAATACTATGTCGCAATTTATAGTGTTGTAATATTATTCAATGTATGATTGACTAGTTTTTTAAATAAAACATTATACTGTTTATTATTCAATGCATGAATGTATTAGTGTCAATGTTTAAGTAAAATAAAGTATTTTTGCAATGATAGTTATACAATTTGATGGCTTGTCTCTTGGAACTATTATAATAATTTGTATTATTTTGTTACTTAGCATTTTTGCAATGGTAGTTACTTAACATTTACTGATACTTTTTTTTTTTTTTTTTTTTTTTATCAAAAATAGCAATAATTCATGACACAACACTTTTTATAATATATTCATAGCACCATTAATATCTATTATATTTTTTAATTTCTTTATTTCATATCTCATATGTAATTTATGTTGTTTGTATTGATCACTTAAAAAATGCTCAAACTCTAAACAACTCTTTCATGCTATTTGAATGACATTTGTAAATTAAAGTTACATCAAATCAAATCTGATGAACCATTCATAGAATACAATAATTAATCATCATAGTAATTCTATACAAAACAATTATCAATAACACACGATTAAATTAAATAAATTTTTTATCATACAAATAAATTTAAGGGTATCCTTATTTTATATATATTTAGTATATATAGTTTTTACTTTTGTATAAAATGATTTAATTCTACCTTACATGTACAGTGTAAGACTAAAAGGTTAGTTGATGAAGCTGTATTAAATTGAAGAGTTTGATTTGTCTTCTTCAACTTAAATTAATAAATGAATAAATTTTTGTATACAAAATATAGTACTATTAATATATTTTTAGTAGGACACTAAATCATTATTCATTATTCAGTATTTGTACTTATAATTAATTTTAATTTTTTATAAATTAATTTTTAATCAGAACTAATAAGATAATTAATAATTAATATATGAAATGAAACATGTATCTTTTTTTCATCATCCAACTATATAATTATTTTTCATGAAATAAATATATATATTTATATTATGTTAGGATATTTTAATTTATTTTAAAAAATGTTAATATTAGAAGTTATATTAATACATATTTTTAATCTAAAATCTTTAAATTATAAGCATGCATAAAACTTTAAAAAAAAAATTTTAAAAATAATAAATTCAGAGGTCAGACTTCGTAATAATACCAAGTTTTAGTTAATAATAGAAAATTGAATAGCTATGCTCTTCGGAAGGTCTTCTATGAGCTTTTTTGTTAGATGAACTCACCTGCCATATGCCATTCCAGGAGTCAATATTTTTTACAGTATTTTTTAACATTCGTTTAGGAGAAAAAAATAGGGTCAAGGTTGAATACTACGGATGTAATATGATAGCGATGTTGAAATCAAATATTTGCAAATGATTTCCATGAGTGAATTTTTTTACAGTATTTTGTAATGTAGTTTAGGAGAAAAAAAAGGTCAAAGTTGAGTATTACGAATGTAATATGATAGCCATGTCGAAATCAAATATTTGCAAGTGATTTGCATGAGTGAATTTTTTTACAGTATTTTGTAATGTCGTTTAAGAGGAAAAAAAAAAGAGGTCAAGGTTGAGTACTATGAATGTAATATGATAGTATTGTTGAAATCAAATATTTGCAAGTGATTTAACAAAGATACATATTTAAAAAAAAATATTATTTTTCTACATGCATAAATGTAGCTGGGTTGTAGTAGAAGTGTGGGAATATGACAATGAAGCAGATGAATAGAGAATGAAGAAGATGAGTAAGTTATTCTGAAGAGTAGTGGAGGGGTTTACGGAAGGAAAGTGGGAAATAATAACGGATTAATTGAAGGGGTAATGATGGAAGTTAAATTTGGACACCAAACATAAAAAAAAAATAGATAAATAGAGAATGAAGTAGATGAGTAAGTTAATCTGAATAGTGGAGTGCTTTATTAGAAGAATAATAATGGAACGTAAATTTGGACACCAAAACCTTCCAATTACCTTTATATATGGTTATAGATGACACTAATTGAAGGGAGGAGATGAGAAGATTCAATCACTGTAAGGTACAAATAAAAAAGAAATTTCACTATACATTTGTGGACAATGATTCAAGAGTACTATAATTATTGGAAAATTCAAGTTATGACTAACAAAGGAAACAGCTCTGTATGTATATGGAGTTATTAGTCAGACAACAAATTAAGAGATCTAAATCGGATAAACCACATAATTTTCTTTCATTCTCTCATCAAATTCTCTATGTTGTGTGATTAATTTGGTTATGTAATTTTTGTAGTTCCCAGATTTATGGGTGTATTATGTGGTTACTGGAGGAGATGATACATTGGGTAAGATGAGGGATTTTGTACGGTGATTTGGTGGTGCTCACCATGGAAAGAAGGAAACAAAGGCCAATCTCCCTGTGTCAGAGTGGTGACGAGGAGTGTCTCAAAACTCAAGGACCCGGTTCGAGACATGGCATATACATTTGAAGGTTATAATTTAAGTAGTGATCTTCTAAGCCTTGTAACAAATGCATTTGGATTCGAAACTCGACAATGGTCGAGAAAGGAGATGGTTTGCTGGGTGTGTGAGTATGCAGAGAGTGTATGAGTTCGTGATGTAAGCCTAGAATTGGAGGCTGTTTAATCTATTGAAAAAAAAGAAAAGGAAACAATGATTATAGAGATAGGAGTATTTTTGTCTTTTAAAAATTATGAACAATTTTAAATCAAAATTAAACGTTAGGGATAATTTTAAATAAAAAATAATGTTAAAGACGATTTTAATTTTCAGACAAAACCTCATTACCAAAATATTACTTATCCTTTAACTAGACATTAACAATACCATGGACCATTTACTAATGACGTCACTGTATAGGTAACGATTAATTAATAGTTTTTTCATAATTGGAATCTTTTTATTTATGGTTGTTAAAATGAAATATATCTAATTATTTACTCTAGTCTAGTCTCTATATAATCCTATGTATGCATGCATGTGTTGGTAATTCGTGAATGTCATGAGTCATAAAGTTCCAATTAAGTTATGAATCATGATGGATGGATAAGCAGCATGCTAAATTGCTAGTAGTCTGCAATATGTAGTTTTTTGTATCCAATAATGTGTGCCGCCAGGCTCCAGATGTGGATTGCATTCCAGGAGTCTTCTTGTTGGTGTAAACGAGATGTGATGTTGTTTGTAGTGTGGTTTAGATCAAATTAAAACATAAAATGGGTATAGTTTATTTTGATTTAAATTATGTGGGTTTGATTTTAATTATCAAACTAATCCAATTTAAACGTTAAATATTTCAGCTAATTAAACATTTTCCCATCGTAAAAAACTGTTTCAGTTTAACGTTTGATTACTTTTGTCACATATTTTTGTCGGTATATAAATCTTTCATGCTTATTTGATAAACAATTAAACACTTAACATTCTGAAATCAAACCAAGATTACAATTGGAGTCACACGCTATCATCATTAATTATTATTGAAGACTCAAATAATTGTAAGACAAAAGAAGAGTAATTAGAAGCTACAAGTTCCTGTGACAAGCCATGTTCAAAGGAATAGGTGGATCAGAAAATGAACCATCCACACTCTTATCAAAGATAAATTTGTTAGCAGCCTCAGTGTAGTGAACACCATCCCAAGTAATCCGAACCGATGGATTCTTGCATGGTTTTCCAATCACCTCTTTGCCATTGATCTTCGAATGATGGATATGTCTGCTCCTCGTATGCTAGCTCATCTTTAGTCACCGAAAGCATCGTGGCCTAAATAAATCAACTCGAATATTTGTTAAATTGTCTTTTTATTCACTTTTTGGTTTCTCATAGTATTCTCTAATTCGACAGGTCAATAACTATTTGTTGGGGATTAAAATTCTATTTAAAGGCCTATCACTGACTGATGAATGACTGCATAAATAAGAGGAGAATCGAATACAAAGAAAAGTTGTCGGGCAATTGGCACACGTGCAAAACATGAAATTTGTAGGACTAGACATACATATAACTGCAAATTCTAAAGTTAAAAACAAAATTAACAAGAACCTGAGGAAGAGTTTTTACCATGCTTTTTTGGTTGACTAAAGAGGGAGTATTTGAGTGAGTAAACATCAACATAGGTTATGGCAGCCAAGGGAAGTTCTTTTCTGAGTTGAGCCACAGTATCTTTTAAGCCACGGTTGTAAAACTTAAACAGTTCATTGTAAGGAATCTTGCATGCTGCTTTGTCCACTGGAGGATCTTTTACATTTGGGAGATCCTTAACGTATGGCAAACAACCAACAGGACCTGTGTTGTGAATCCAGAATGATCTTCCTCCTTGATTATACACATACTGTCACCAATAATAATGCAAACAAATCATTGATCATTATATATATCTGCATTTTATCCTTAATTATTACCAGAGAAAGCTTTTGTTTTATTGGAATAATAATTAATCACCTTGATAATTGTCTTGAACTGAGCCAAGACATCAGGAACATTTGCTTTAAGTTGATCAAAGGTCGTGTTAAGGGAGTAAATGCCAGCCAAATCATTCTGACCAATATCAAATGTGTATAGTGCCTGAGAAAAATACTCTGCTCTTGGTAACACTGTTTCATATATTCCACCTAGTTAGGGACAAAGCTGCAGTTAGTATCTGTTGTATAATGAAACAGAAAAGGATAAAATTAAGCCTCTACTAGTTTGTTGTGATTGTTTTTTTTTAATTTTCAGTATTTTCTATTTTCGGTGTTTTCTACTTATAAAATTTTGTAAAAAAAAATGAAATAGTAAAAACAATACAATGTTATCTTTTTATTTTACCTTTTTGTATTTCGATATTTTATTTTATACAGATAACTAATTGAGTTGAAACTTTTATTTGTGTGTGCTTTTGTGTTGATTAAGATGTATTGGCAATGGCATTTACCTTTATTGCGAAAGAATTGAGACCTGCGATGAAAATCATTGAACTGAGTGAGCTGAAGATCCAAATCCAAGGAGAAAAGCCGATACCAGTTGTGTTGGGAGCTCTAATGGTGGATCCAGATGTTGCAAAGTTTGCTCCATGGCGGAATTTGACCCAACTGAATCTAGGTATGCACTTAAATACTCCAACCCCAACTTCTTTGCTTTTAATAAATCCATAACCATTCAAACATATCAGTAACAAGTAAAAACTTCTTTTTCTCTAGCCATGCAAAATTAATTAACTATTTTAATTTCAATCTTTATTGAAAAAATAATAACTATTCGCCGAGATTCCTTAATTAAGTGAAAAAAAAAAAAAACACAGATAAAACTAATAGAACACATGCTCGGTGTTCCAAAGCCTACCATTAGTCCATTTTACCATCTACCAACCAAATTTGTTTCTACTTTCTTAAGGTATACGAATAATGTCGAGTTGTCACGACAACTGACTATGGTCGGTGATCATTTCAAAATTAAAATCCATCCATCAATATACAATATTTAAAATTTATTATATTGTTAAAAAAATTTCTAATTTTCTAAAAATATATTAACTTTAATTATAATATATATAAAAAACTAAACTCAATAGTTTTTTTTGGCTAACGGGATTTAAACTCAAACATTTTAAATGAATTAGTGTGCTAACCACTCGATCAACTCAAGTTGATTTCTCTAAATTCAATAATAATTAATTATACAATAATGCAACAATCAAGGGATTCAAAAGAATAGGTGCATTATATATAAAAAAATTTTTTTTTTTTCTTTAATTCAGTAAATGGACTTACTAAGGAAAAAGAAAAAGTGATGAAATA
>JASCZI010211757.1:2767-14165 GCA_036250425.1 Stylosanthes scabra | reverse complement strand
AAAAGAATAGGTGCATTATATATAAAAAAATTTTTTTTTTTTCTTTAATTCAGTAAATGGACTTACTAAGGAAAAAGAAAAAGTGATGAAATAAAAAAAAAAAAAATTGAATAGAAGACAAAGTAATTAGCAATGAAGTCGATAAGAAGACAACCATCGGAGAAACGACCTGCCGGATGATGGAAGTAGGTCATGCCATACGGAGGCCCAACTTGCCCAAATGCGTTCCCACCGGTGTCGGAGTTGGAGTCTCCGAAGTTGAATATCGCTGGGAATTTGCAATCACGCAATGATGATGATTTTGAATCATTATTAGTAGAACTAAAACTTGATGATGAATATGAAATAATGGAAGAATATTGTGACAAAAACAGAAGAATAAGAAGCCAAAGGGTAATAAATGGAGTTTCTATCATTATGCTCATTCCATTTATTATTTGAGTACAGTGAAGAAGAAGGAGGAAGAGAAAGGAGGGAAACTACTTCAGTAGTGATGAGAGAGTGAGGAGATAGAGGATGTATATATAATATAGGAAGATTATTGGTATATCATAAAAAGTGCAGCATATTGTATTTCATATTTTTTAGCTATTAATTTTGATTAATTTTAATTATAAAATAATATATAATTAAGATCAATGGCTAAAAATCAATGGAATACAATATGTTATACTTTTTGCGACATACCAGTTAATTTTTCTATAATATATATGCCGAAAAAGGAACCATGCATGGGAATTGATATGGGGCCCCATAAAGTAAGTAAGGTAGCAATGGAATCTGTAATAGTAACAAGGATTTGGCTAAAATGTATTTTAAGAAGAAACAATAGAATATCAAAATCTGAGACTGAAATTAAAAGATTGAAACTGAAAGATTGAGACTGAATTAAATTTGTATATTGTGTTTGGTTTAAAATTATTAAAAAATAGATACTGAAAAGTAGAGATTGAATTAAGTCAATGGAAGAAAAATAAAAAACTAATATTATAAATTTTAATATTATGTGAGAGTATTTGAGTAAAAAAAAATTATTAAAATTTTAGTCACAGTCCTCAGTCTCTCAATCTCTCTTAACTGAAGGTACTGAAAGTATTGGAATTTTGAAATCTGAGACTGAAATTTTAGTTTCAGTCCCTATCTAACAAACACAATATTGAATTTCAGTCTTTAAATCTCAACTAAACGCACGCTAATGTATAATTACCAGAGAATGTATCTGGCAGCCATTGACTCATATTTAATAATCATCCAAAAAATTAATTAAACCCATACGTAACTATTGTTTGAGGAAAATTAAAATGATTTCATACCCTCAAACATGAGCGCATGCATGATATTCCATTATTAATCCTATAATAATTACACTATCTTTCCAAAACAGTTACAATTTTCATCATAATAAAAATTCCAAAACATCCAATTTTATATCCCAATATTACTCTATTTTTTAATTATCGTTCTTTTACTTTTTAGTATCTTGTTGTATCACTCTCACTTTTTGATCCACATACTTTTATCTACTCAAAACAGGAGCATGTTATTTTCTCTATTTTTTTCCTTCAACCAAGATTTAATTTCTATAAACAAAATATTGTACAACCACTTATTTTTATAAATAGGAGTCTATTATTTATTCAAAATATAGCATTTTTTATTACTTAAAAGAGCAAGATGTTAAGTTTTTTTTAATATACAGATATTAATAGAAAACCTCTATAAAAAATAGAAAATGAAATCATGAAAAATTGAAAATATAAATAAATAAATAAACATATATAATACTATCAACTAAAAAATATGAAAATAATTTTGGAAGACTTAGAGAGATTTTTCTTATGATATTTCAATCAAATATTTTAGATGTTATAAATATTAAATTATGGATGTTAAATTATAGATTTTTTATGGATGTCACAAATAATAACAATTTTGAATAACATCCTAAAACCCCTCTTAGAGATGTTATGCATATTAAATATAGGATGTTATTTGTTCGGGTTTATTAATTTTTATTAATGTTATATGTATATAATTATGAATATTATTTTTTTTTACTTTTCAAAATTTAACTTGTAATTTTAAATGTAGGAAATATAAAAATAATCGTCGGAATAAAGCTAACTATTAATTTTAGTTTTAAAGATAATTACATAATATGATAAAAGAATAAATGAAATATGAATAATAATTATATAAGGTGATACAGTATATTAAAATACGGTTTTACTTAATAGGAAATAAAATAGAAAAGATATAGGAGATCAAATAAATTTAAATAATTATAAAATAAAAACCGACAATAAGCATTTAAGGTACAATGATACAATACAAATTTATATTTAACATTATTCAAATATTATTAAAAGCATTGAATGCTCTTGATCATTGTTAGGCGCCTATAGAACTTATGTATAGAGAATATGAAAAATATAATTTGGGTCTTTGCTAACAATAATAGGTATTAGGGTTTTCTGCTGTGCCCTGTTAGTTTTTCTTATGCCCTTTTAGGATTTTTTTTTGTCTGGTTAGGATTTCTTTTTTTTTTGCGCTTTAATAGGGTTCTTCTAGTATTTTTGTTACAGTTTTTCTTGTATTTTAATAGGATTTTTTCTCATGTTCTATTAGAGATTTAGAGTTTCTCATACTCATTTGGAGTAAACATTAATTATTGATCTTGTGAAGACTATTTGAATAGACTTTGTTAATAAATTCATTTCATCTTGTACAATGAAAGCTGGAGCTGATCTAATAATTTTTTTCAATAATGATTCTTTCTGAGGTGGAAGGCGCCAGCCGTCAATTGGTGTCGAAAACAACATGAAAGTTATTTGCAAGGAATTATTAAGGTTTGGGGAGAAGGGAATCAGTATATCTTATTTTCCCGGGAATGGTTTTATCTGTGAAACCAACCATCAATCTCGAAACAAGAGTGGAATGTAAATGGAAGGTTTTGATAAACGGTTTCTACATAATCTTAAAGGTATTACAGTTAAGCTATTCTCCCAATGCGTCAACACTTCTTTGAAGTCGCATCTCCTACAAATGATTCTTGCCTCCATTATCAAGATCAACATTAAGTTTCAAAGATACCATCTTTCTTAATCTTCTTTTTAAGTTTATTTAATATTTACATTATCTTTAATTATTGTGGAGATCCCACTTTCTACTGTTGTGGTTGTTCAAGTTGAACCAAACTCTTATATATTCATTTTTTCTATTCAGTAAAATGAAATACAACTGTCTTTGATTAAAAAAAAATATAAAAAATATTAATGGAAGTAAAAAAAGGAAACTTATGGTAGTTATAGTCAAATTTATGGTAGTTAAAAACATTAACAATACAATGGACCATTTTACTAATGACGTCACTGCATAGGTAAAGATTAATTAATATTTTAATGAACAATGCTACGCACCTAACATTAGGGAGTCGATAAATAAGTTATTATTCAAAATTAAAAAAATTATTATTTAAAATTAAAAAGATTATCATCCACATAATATATCGGTTATCATTCGTAACTCATGTTAGCTCCTTATTGATTATTATGTGTTCATTCCTTAATTTATATATATATATAAAATGTAAAGCTTTCAGGAAATAGTTTATATGAATTAAAAAAAAAAAAAGTCTTGGAATTTTATTATTTAGGGAAGTTGTTAAAATGAAATATCTCTAATTATTTACTCTAGTCTATATTCTTTCATAACCCTATCTTCTAAGGAATTCTTAAGTTGGCAATTAATTTGGATAACTCGGAAAAAAATACAAGTAAATGATTTTTTTTTTTTTTTTTGTGTTTAAGAGAATACTCGAACTCGAAATCTCTCATAACAGGGTGAGAGTTATGAGAAAATTTCCATGAATAAAATAAAAAAATTAAATATTTCCAGAAACAAATTATATAGATATTATTTACTGCTGTCCAATTTTTTATTTTTTTTTGTTAGTTGGCTTCAGTTCGCCCAATGTCTAGGTGAACTGCGTCCATGGTCTCAGTTCGGCCAATGTCAAGGCGAACTGTGCCCACTTTAGTGTACAAATGCTAGGGGAACTGTCAGGTAGTTTCAGTTTGCCCAATGTCTAGGCGAACTGCAACCAAATTTCTCCTATAAATAGCTACTCAATAAACCTCAGTAACTCGCTCAACATGTATATGCGTTAGTCCGACAAATAAAAAAAATAGTATTTCACAATAATAAAAGCATAACATTCACATTGCGTTCTGATTTTACAACCGACACTCTAAACAAAAAACAACAGTGCTCTTTTATGTTAAACGACACTCTAGGCAAATATAACTACTAATACGCACAAAAGACATAATAAAGTCACTGCTACTGTCCGCGGAGATCACAGCGTCTGCCTCGCCTAGCCGGCAGTGCCTGGAGGCAGCCACCTATGCCACAAGGTGCATGACGTCTGACCCTTCGAGCTCTGTCTTGTGGCTGGTCATCTGCGGGTGCATCCCTCTGATGTGTCGCTCATATAAAGCCGCATGCCCGCACGAAGATCACCCTGTGAGGCAGACTCTAAAGACGACGCATCATCAACACGCCTCGGTCCGCGGAAGGCCAGCGGGGTGGATGCATGTATCTGAGTACCTGGGGGAGGCGATGGCACATGTGGCTGCGGATGATCAACGAATGACTGATACCAATTAGTCGGATCTTCGTGCGCTCCTTGATGACTAAGCCCTGCCTCTGATTGATGTATCGGCTGTGGTGGACTGGCGGGCAAATAGGCCTCAGGAATCTGAAAGTCAGCTTTGATCGGCTCATGAACCTGCTCCTGGACCGGCTCATGCAACGACGCCTCAGCATGCTCCTGAACCGGAGGCTCCTGCACCAGCTCTTGAACTGGATCCGGAATCGGCTCCTGTCCTCTACCCTGTCCAGCGCAGCCACCTCTCTTATTGCGCACTATGATCTGTCGCCCTCCTCAGGGATGTACTGCTGGCAGATGGCCATCTTCTAGCTGATGCAACTGAGGAGGTGGTAAATCATATAAAGGTAGATCAGGGGGAATGTCATCACAAGCTGATCATGCTCGTCCCCCTGCCGACAAGAACTAAATGCGCTCATTGGAAGTACCACTCCAGATACGACTGTGATGGACGTAGATCAGGATGACGATGTAGCACTAATCGATGGGCTCCTCTATCTCGCCACATCTCATACCAACCATACAGGAATTCCTGGTATCACTCACCCCTGCCCCATCGACCATCATGAACATGCATCTCATCTATATTCAGAGGCTGCGACGGAATGTGCTGCCTTCACCCGAACTGCCTGACAAACTTGATGTCACCCCATTATCGGAAAGCAGAGGAACGAACATACCACATTCCACGTGCCTTCACCTTGGAATACCCAAGCGGAACAATCTGCTGGATTCAGGATGCGTCTCCAGCTCCTCAATCTAGTCTCCTCACGGTCTCGAGGTGGTTCATAATTTATCCACCTGTAATACCATTTTTTTTATAAAAATATACATCATTATATGATAATAAATAACACATTAAAAACTTAAAATTGGTAATTAGTTACCTCTTGGCAAAGGAAATCGTCGCTCCTCAAATCCATGGGGACGACAAACAGAAATACGATGGTAAGCCCATGACAAGAGGAGACTTATACATCCCCCCAGGTTCAGCTACCCATATTGTGTTGCCCGACACATCTGCTGGTGCAAAAATGCTAGCATCGCAGAACCCCACGACATCTGGCCACATCAGTCAAGATCCTTCAGAAGTGGCAACCACCTCATGTGCACTTGGGTGTCTGAAGCGTCTGTGAACAACATATCTCCTATAATCTGCATAATATAACCTCGGGTGTACTGCATGAGTCGCTCCTCTGTTGGGTCTTCACTTAAACCCTGGCAGATCATATCTCGGAACCATGATAACTTAACAACCCACTTCCCCTCGGTTTGCCTGTCATTCTTGCCTGGGACTGAACCTAGCAACTGCTGACAGAGATCTTCCATCATCCGTCCACCATAAAATGTCTCTCACCCTGTCATGCAACCACTCACGGGATCCCCTTCAGTGGCAAGCCCTAGCTGATAAGCAATATCCTCTAGGGTAATCGTCATCTCCCCACAAGGCAGGAGAAACGTATGTGACTCGGGCCGCAACCGCTCCACTAAAGCGGAAGCCAGCACCTAGTTATGATTCCACTCCAGCATGTACGCCACATATTCGAAGCATGCTCGCCTAAAGTATGACCTAGTAAGTTCGTGGGGCCGCTGCAAGGTATTCCACCAAATGTGCAAGATCCTTATAGACTAGAAGAAACAAAAATTTAACAGATTAAGAAAAATAAAAAAACCAAACAACACACATAACAAAAACATTAACACCTATGGATCCATATACGAAGATGAATTCTTGGGAATAAGAAGACAATTAAAAAGAAAAAGGAAAACAAAATTAATGTAGTTGAAGGGAAATTTTTTAATACCAAAAGTACTGTGAAAAAACAAATCAATTACTAAAGTAGGCATATCATAATAAAATAATTATTAAACTGCAATAATATATTTACGCCTAATTAAAATATAGATTTCATGACATGACATACGTAATTTATATTTCTTACCTTTTGTCTAAGCTTTCCTGCAATATGGAACTTTCCATCTAATCTGAACAAGCTTTGCTCGTAGTCTCTAAATAAATTTTGATCCATTTGAGCACAATAACTACAATAACAATGGTAAATTCAAAGCAAGTTATTTAATCAATAATTACAAATTTACATAATATGTAACATAACTGCACACCACATGTTCTTATCGTAACATAACTTTTTTCCTATTTTTATTATTTGCATTTTTACAAATATTATTTAAAATAATTTTTATGAAAAAATAAAATCATTCTACACTCATTGTTAATTTAGATGACTCACCTAAATATTTAAATCTAAATGTAATAACAAATTAATTTAATTAATTTATCATATTATGTAAATTAAAATTAAATAACAGACTAATTTAATTAATTTAGCAAATGTAATAACAAAACTACTTGCCAAAACATATTATACCTAACATATTTCCTATAACTTAATTATCATAATGCTAGGTGTACTTCTTTCGTCCAACCGAATCTAATCAAATTATTAATTTTTATATAAAAAATTAATTTGGATATTAAATAGCACAAAAATGGCAAATAAATTACATTCTATTTGACATTATAATAATTTTTTTTATTTATAATAGAAATAATGGCAAATAAATTACATTCTATTTGACATCATAATAATTTTCTATTTATAATAGAAATAAATGACTTAGTTAAATTTGGTTAACAAAATAAACGTACATCTACAATTATTGATTTACCTATTTGTCACTATAATAATTATAAAACACTAACTAAAATTATATATAACAATTAATTTAAATAATTATTAACAAATCTAATTATACTAATTACCGCTATAATATTATCTAATCCTATCCTACAATTACATTACTCTACCCTAAAAATAAATAACTAAATTCTAAACGACCTAACATTAATTAATTAACATTTATAAATAAAATAAAAATAAATAAATAAAAAAACAAACGAAAGAAAGAAAGAAAGAGAAGGGAGAGAGAGTACCTGAAGCGGAGAGAGAAGAGGCATTGGGTGAATTGTACCTATGTTCCCGGTTCGCTGGCCTTCTAGGCAAACTGTGACCACCTACTATAAAAAAAAAAGTTGGACAATCGTAAATAATGTGAGTTTGATTAGTTTCTGGAAATAATTATTTTTTTTATTTTATTCATAAAAAATTTTCGAGAATAATGCCATATAAACTATAGTTCATCGACAAAAGGAAATGAGTTACTACCTATATAAAATAGGTTTTGTTTGACAAAATTACAAAAATGTCATTAATGAGCCATTGACAATTGGATAATTTTAAATAATATTTTAAACAGTTTTGTCAAACTTAGTCCATTTTACTGTCTGCAATGTAGTTTATGTATTTTTCTAATGCATATCCATTATTTCACATGCTACTTATTTATAACTTTGCAAGCTATTCACCTGGAAAAAAAATTTAAATATTAGAAAAACCAATGCAGATGAACATGTATTCAAACAAACTGATTTTCTTTAGACACCAAAAAAAAAAACTGATTTTCTTTGTTTTTTTTTTAATTTTTAATTTTTATTTTTTATTTTTTATTTTTCAAATATCATTTCTTCAAACAGAAGAGTACTTGGAAGATGTAACTATAAAATCAATCCGATTATGCTAACAAGCTTACAATTCTACATAGGATGGGTGTGAGCACCATATCAGAATCATGCTCCTAAACACACCAAATTACAATTACAAATACAGTTACAATTACAAAGTCAAATACCCTCAAAAGTCTCAAGCTAAAGTACTAAACCCACTTTGATGTCACGTTCAATACCTGCCATAACATTAAATATCAAGAACTATAACTACAATGCCATCAATTACAAAAATTACAGATGCATTGCTGGGACTATGAATATTGCAAGGCCTTCCTCTTCCTTTCCGTGGGACGTGAACAACAATTGAACAATCATTTCAATCTGAAAAATAAGAAGCATTATTACTATGCTTCTCTATGCAAAAGGATTTCCCCCAAAAGATGCAACCGATTCCGGTGTCTGGATATTCCTGTAAATTTGCAGCTCAAAGTCAACGAACAAAAATAACATAAAAAGGCTAGAACTAAACTACAAGAAATTTTCATGACTACTCAATCCTATGAAAATGTGCAACATACGTATATCCATGAATTTCCTCTCCCAATCTAACTTCATGCTGCAATCTACCTCCCATGTAATATAGTAGCTTTTTGTATTACCAATTAATTTTAGTGAAAAAATGTTTAATGAAAATCACTCAGGGAAGATTACTAGATTACAACATTGCAAAAGCTTAGTCTCCCAAGTCCCAACTTTATCTCACAAGCACATGCACATTTATCTACTAAAACTGGATCCAAATGGACCACACCCACTCTTTTCATTACTGGCATGCAAACAATGGTCTCTTCACAACCCCACTTAAAGACCTTGTTTTCTTGCCCTTTCAGGATTAGTGAGGAATCCAACTAGTGGCCAATACCCCTGTATTTTTATTTTATTTTATTTTATTTTTGTAAATATTCAAGGATGAACCATGAAAAAAAGACAACTAGGTGAAGATTTTTTCTCCACGAATACTATTTACTAGCATCAATTTTAGTGTCTCAGTATTTGACTGATCTTGCGTAGGTGTTATCAGATATACATAAATACTCTTCCAATGGTGACAATAACTAAGTTTAAGATGCCAATAAATTTTACATCTTAGCACAAACAATGAAGCATGAGGCATACACACAATTCATCTATTACAAAGAATCTCAAGCAGAATATTCAAGAGAGGGAAAAGGATGAATATTTGCTGACTTACGGTATTTGAGAACTTGGTGGTTGAGCAGCCATGAAAGTCAAACCACCTCCTGCATAATTGAACCAAAATCAGAATATGATAATGGGAATGGGTAGGGAAAAAAAATCCCGAATCGCATATTTGAAATGCATCAAAGTCTTCCAACAGATGTCTGGATGTATTATTCACTGTGTGAGAGCATAGATCATTCCAACAGTAGTAGAGATAGAAATCAACCAATCATCATAACTAAATGTTTGAACCTCAGCATGATAAGTCTTGGAAAACTACCTTGTCCTGCAGAGGATATGTAAGGGCTCACAGAATTTTGAGGAAGCCATGGTTCGTCAATACCACTGTGGAAAGTGGGCGGTAACTGCGCATCTGGCAGAGCAGCTTGCAACGAGCCAAGATCAAGAAACTGCAGGTGCATTGGCACACATTATATATTATAGCAAACTGGAAACAAGTTTACAACATTGTCAAATTTGTATCTTTCATTATGCAGAAACCAGTTTTACTGAATGAATGTACTGAATTATATCATGCAATCAAGTGAAAAAGCAAAATACAAGCATTATACATTGGTCATACATGCTCTTATCCCACTGGGAAGAAGTAAAAGAAGAATGGTCATAAATCCCCAATTCAAATTAAATCAGCTAACCAATTTCTCTAGGCAGACTAAAAACATGATGTAAATACAGAAGCTCAATAAAAGCAACTGAGGTTAAGGTGAAAATATCTATACTTACAAAGCAGAAGAGGAATGCTTAATCAAACTAAGAAACCTCAAATGTCAAAGTGTGATACCAAGTGTAAAGAGTGTCCAAAAAGAAAAAAGCAGAAATACCAAGGGTGAATTTGGTTTGCATTTCCAATTTTAATATTTTCTATTTTCAAGATTTTGTGAAAGAAAAAGACAAAACAACAAAAACAATAAAATCTCATTTTCTAATTTCACCTCGTTTTTTTTTTCCTTCACAAAATTTTAAAAACATAAAACACTGAAAATAAAAACAAAAAATGAAACACAAACCAAACATACCCTTGGTGTCACTAAAACTGGTTTAATGAGGGTGATATGCAGTTATGCACGCACTAAGATACTCTATTCATATGGCATGACATACCATATTCCTGTGCTCTACATCTGATACATCAGAATTATCAAGAAAATCAAATGGATTAGTTGATTTATGACTGTTTCCATTAGGTTGACTCTCTCCCTGAAAGGAATAACAAAATAATAAGGTAAAGCAACTAGCAAACTGCAATAGAAGAAATGTGAAGTAATCCTAGAGTTCAAACCATAGGAGGAATTGCTGATGGAGGATATGCTGAGCCGACGCTAAAACTTGATGAGATTACATGATCATCAAACCTGCCAAAAGGGGCAATGCCTTGCATCCCACCTTCATTGGAACCCTGGTTACAAATAATTTTAAGGAAAAAATGACCTTCAGAATTTCTCTAATTTTCAAGACGGTAACTCTATGATCATGGTAAAATACCATTTGGAGACCAACCTCAGAAGCTCTTGAATCCAAAAATTGATCATCAGTTGACGGAAGATTTTTCAGCAATCCTTGATTAAGGCCATCCACAGGAGCAGGGGTAACGGAATCTTCAAATGCATTCCATGGCTGTTCAGACTCAACACAGAAAATCTTATTTAAGTTTTGGTTTATTTTGGTATCTGTAAGTTTGTAATTTATCAAGGAGTATAGCACAATGATATAAAATCAGCTATGTACCAAACTTCCTAGTACTTACTTGAGTGCCTGTTGCTGTAACAGAAACTTGTTCTTCTCCATTCCATGCACCATCATGCCATACATTAGATGTAACTGAGGAGGGAACACTAACACCAGAAGTTTCAAATGAAGGCCATTGCATATTTCCATTCAAGTTCAAGAATGGATCAAATTTGTCCAGCGATGTGTCAGTTGTTGATGGAAGTATTGCT
>JASCZI010211756.1:42333-56635 GCA_036250425.1 Stylosanthes scabra | reverse complement strand
ATATATATATATATATATATATATATATATATATATATATATATATATATATATATATATATATATATATAAATAAATAACAAAGCGAGATCTTGATACATCTTTCTTCTAAAATTCAACAAATTACATGTGTCAGTGCAGCAACAATGTAAATTCATCATCAGAATCACAAGTTATTAACTGTAACATAAATGTAACATTTAAAAAAGAATTATTTAAAGGAAGAAACTTAATGAAAATTAAAATGAACCCATTTCCTAAAAATTCAAAATGAAAACAATGCAATCACTTTTGTTTAGAATTTAATCCTTTGTAATCGAACAAAACAGACAAAAACTCAGAGTTTATTGGTGTACCTTGGAGAGTTCGAGAAGAGCATTTTCTCGGAGATCGGGGTTGATGAGCTCAAGAACAAGCTGCTCAGCAGTGACTTGAGAAATTTCAACTACTTTCTTTGGTGTTTGATGATTTGTAAATTGCTATGTTTTATGAGATGTTTGTTATTGCTTCTCTCACTTTTATAGTTTGTTTTCTGCCTCTTTTTTCATGTTAGATTATTGGGGGGTATTTTGGTCATTTCATGTGGTGACGCGGAAATATCAATTGGCTTTTGGTAAAAAAAATTGTGTAATTTAATAATTTCCTATTTTATTTTTATGTTAATTTAATGATTGTTGACTGACAAATAAGTTATGTTTTTTGTTAAAATATAAGGGTATTTTTGTCATTTCATGTAGTAAAGCGAAAATATTTAATTCAAGAATTGAGTTATATACTTTTGATATGATTTTTTGTGAAACATCGGTATAATTTAATAATTTTCTATTTTATTTTTACGTTAATTTAATGATTGTTAACTTACAAGTAAGTTAGTTTTTTTTTTAAAATACATGGGTATTGTTTCTCATAGTAACATGAAAATATTTAATTCAACAATTAATTGTTAATTTATGAGTTATGTACGATTTTAGTACTTATGGTTTTGGTAAAAAATCAAAATCATTTATAACGTTTTTTGTCTTTTAAAATCGTCCATAATGTTTTTTTGTTTTAAAATTTTCCTTCCCATACTAATTTTTTTAAAAAAATAAAATTGCATCTCGAATTATATCACTTCTATCATCATTGTTTCCCTCTTCATGATAATCACCAACAATACTTTTAAGAAAAATATTTTTTGAAATCATACTTCCTCTTGTTTAGAATATGGAGTACTTTGATCATTTCCATGTAACCGGAAAATCCGAAAAATATTTAGTTCAATATTTGACTATTAGTATTGAGTTATTTATTTTTGTTTCGGTATTTTAGTAAAAAATCTATGTAATTTAATACTTTTTCATTTTGATTTTCATGTTAATTTAATTGCGTTAACTGACAGGTATACACTTTTGGTTAGAATATAGGGGTGTTTTTGTTATTTTCCATACTAACACGAAAATATTTAATTCAATAATTGATTGTTAAGTTATGGGTTATGTCCCTCTATGTACTACTTGGACTTTCTAAATGAACAACGAAAACCTTTGCTCAACAAGCAGTATTGAATACTGTCATAGGCATCGGTGACGATAACGGACCTTGAGTATTACATTATCATAATCCAGAAAATTTATATTGTGTGGGTAAAAATAATATATATTATTATAAAAAAATATGAATGACATATGAATAATTTTATTAATTAGACACAAAAAAAATAATTTTATTAATTTAATCTTTATTAGTCATACAAAAAAGAGATATATAATCACATAAATAATGAATATAACAAGTTTATGAATAAATTTATATGTATTATTGTACACACTTATACACATCATTTAACAACATGAAAAAATGTAAACATTAGCACAAGTGTGTACAATAATGGTGCATCTAATATTATCGCAAATTTATTATACTAATAAATATTAATAATTATTAAATTGAACAATGAGAATAAAATAAATAATAATTTTATGTGAACAAGTGGTTTTGGCCAACCAAGTCCAACTAAGTCATTTATTTCTATGCTAAATAGAAGACTATTTCGATATTAAATAAAACTTTATTTATGTGCAATTTTTTATACTATTTGACACCAAAATAATATTTTGTGTAGCATAGAAATAAATCACTTGGTTGAACTTGGTTGGTCAAAATCATTTGTTTAAATAGCGTTACCCAAAAATAAATAAAATATATGAAGTCATGGAGAGAATAAAAAATAAATTAATACCTAAATTAGTTGTTGAATACTTGAATTGAATTTTGCAATTGAAAATAAAACAACGAAAATATAGAACTATAAACCATGAAAAATGAAAGGAGTCGAAGAATTTGAAAGACTAAAATTAAAAAATAATGGAGCTTTTTCACAATTACATTTGATTAAATGAGATTAGAGAAAGATATCGAGTTATTGAGGATCGTTTATTAACTAATATGAGTGTAGGAGTGAGATTAAGGAATAAAAAATTGAAATATTGTTATTTATTTGAGATTGATTTCAATTAAAAAAATGAAGAGAGAATTTAATAATAAAAAATGTAAAAAATATTCAAAATAAAAATAAAAAAATAAGAGATGATACAAATAAAATAAATGGATGCAATTAATTTTTTCAAACGGGACACATATATTATTAATTTTTTTCTAAAAGAATTTCTTAACTTTAGTGGGCAAATGCCCCCCTACATCTCTACTTGGGTCCGTCCCTGATCGCAATGACTGTTTAATTCGGTATTTCCATATTTCAAAAACCAATTTTTTATTCAAATATCACATTTAATTATCTTCATACGGTTTCACATATTAACAAATTGGAACCTAAACAAATTTCTAATTTCACTGCTCAATTCTGATTTTCTTTTTTTTTTTTACAAATTCAACTAATTTCACCCACATAGTTAATAATTCATATATATATATACGACAACACTATATGTACACCTCTTTTTGGTGTGCACCTCCAATCAAGTCCCAAACGAACAAGTTTTTATATATACAACAAACATGTTTTTATAGTTGACACGAACGAGTTTTAAAACCAGTACGTTTGCTTTTAAAAACATGTTCGTTCTAGTAGTAATATTCTGTTCGTGCACGAACAGAAATCTATATATACAACAAACATGTTTTATAGTTGACACGAACGGATTAAAAAATTGTTCGTTTGCTTTTAAAAACCTGTTCGTTATAGTAGTAAAAACCTGTTCACTTGGGACTTGGTTGGAAGTGTACACCAAAAAGAAGTGTACATCAAGATTAATATATATATATATATATATTCAAATCAAGTTCATGCTCAAAAATTGCAACACACACCCGAAGTACTACATATAAATAGTCCGTTGGCCATTTTTAGCCCCATCGATATCGAGCCCCAACCTATACTACCCAAAACCCAAACCAATAAGCCCAAAGACCAAAGCCTACTTATTCCAAACAAAAAAAAAATCCAAAAGCATATCTAGTTAACATATTAACTACAGCGGCGTTTATGAAAGAAGAAGTCCTCCAACACCGTGCAACACTCAATCAGGCCAATCACAACTCAACACGTGTAGATGGAATCTTCACACCATAGAATTCACCTTTTTTTTAAAATGATAAAATTGCATCTCGATTACATCACTTCTAGCACCTTTATTTTTCTCAAGATAATAACCAACAATACCTCCAAGAGAAATATTTTTTGAAACCAAAGAACATTAGTAAGATATATTACTTTTTTGTTAACCAATCTCTTTTTTCGTATATCTTAATAATTAGTCGAGATATAAAAAAACAAATTTGTTGTTTCTTAAATTTTTATTATCCTAATATAAAAATAAATTAATTACTCTATTATAACATATTTGATTCATTTGTGGTAATAAGTTTAGTTATTTTGACAATTAATTATTCAACTTAAAAATATATTATTTTTTTGTTGTCTAAATAATAACAATAATAATAACTAAATTTGTATGTGGACATAACATTTTTCTCTTTAAAAAATAGTGTAATAGAGATAAATGCTAACCTAACAATAAGTGACTAGTACATGAATAAAGGGAATTGGATAAGGAAAAAGTCCTAGCTACATGAGTAACATCAATCGAACTAGTCTAAATGTAATAAGTATCTTCTAGAGAGAGAAAGAAGAGAAAGAATAAATTTTAATATATTGAATAAATCATTAATTTTAGTATTAAATTTTAGTTGTGATATATATATAAAAAAACACTATATATCATCCTTAAAAAATACAAAGCTTCTCTCTTAACATATTTCTAAGGAAAAAAAAGAGTGGTAATATGTACAACAAATGTTGGAGGAGAAAATTTTGGTATAATTCTGCCTTTTTTTTTCTCCAAACTAACTCATTTACTTTATATTACCCTCAAAGTTAGAATATGAGATATTTTGGTTATTTTGTATAGTAATCTAAAAATATTTAATTCAATAATTAACTGTTAAATTATCTAATTTTTTTTCGTTTTTAATTAAAAATTAATATAATTTAAGAATTTTTTATTTTAATTTTAAATTAACTTACTCGTGTTGACTAACAGTTGGTGAATATACAAATTATTAATTTTTATATTGCTTTATTGTTAAACAATTAAATTCCGTGTATATTACAAATTAGCCGGAATATAAAAATACACATATGTCCTTCATACTTTCTCTCGATGAGAATATGAAGTATTTTGGTAATTTTTCATAAAATGCCACATGTGTATTTATGGGACCATATTTAATTTGAGACTAAAATGAAATTGGTGCTCCAAATCATTGATCTCAATTAAAATTTATATTTCATTTAAATTAAAAATGTTTAACAAAATTAAGTATACACGTGATAATATTTTATTTGCTTTGTTAAAGATGATACTGTCTCACTTTAGAACATCTCGAATGTTGGATTTTAATTTAATATTAATTTGGGTCCCATATAATAACACTTCAATATTTATGAAACTATATCTCATTTGATATCATATTTGAAATAGCATAGTTTAATATCAATTTGGACCATATATAATATTATTTATTAAGTTAAATTAATCTGTATTAAATGAGTTATATAAGTGGCATATTTTAATTGACTTTTCTTCAAAGTAATACAATATCAACTTAATGATACCGGTATCACTTTCAGACTCCTTTCCAATACATAATAAGATATCAATTCAATTCATTTATATTTTTAAGATAAATTAATACTAAAAAAAATGCACCATTAGAAATAAGTTCATTTGTGTATTCACCAACTGATGATTTTGTAACATTATTAAAAAAAAAGAGAGAATATATTTTAATATTGACTAAATCTTTAATTTCCGTTTTAAATTTTAGTTGTCATATATATATATAAGAGGAAAAAAAGCTATTATCCTTAAAAAAAATATTAATTAAAGTGACTGTCGACCATAAAAGGAGTGGCGAAATCCATTCCTTGTACAAACGTTGGAGCGGGAGAAATTGGTTACCATAATAGCATGTGTTTACTAAATTTCTTATCAAATTCAATACAAAAAATAATTGATAATCGATTAAAAAAATTATATTACTGTCACATACAAATATCAAAGCCATGATTCCTTATTTTCCACAAGCCACCCTCTCCCCAAACAGAGAAAAAATAGAAAAAAAAATTACAAAAACTGCCCACAGAAAATTAAGCGCTAATAAAACTATTCATAAATAAAAGAAAATAAGTTTTTTACCCATAAAAATTAAAAAATAAGCTTCATTTGTTAAAACTACCCAAACGTAAATGAGCGATCAATGATATGATCCAGAAAATTTGAGTAGTTTTGATAAACGAAAACTTATCTCTTATAAATAGAAAACTATTTTTCATCATTAATGATAATTTTATCTGCACTCGCATTTTTCACAGGTAGTTTTGATATTTTTTTCCGGGACTATTCAGATTCCTGTTGCTGTGTGCATGCATGTAAGGCTATTTGTTTTGTTGTGTGGAATTGTTATTAGTCTTGTCTTCTTTTGGTGGAATTGAGATTGCTTGGAAGTCAAAAATGAAACGAATCCATGTGAGAATCTCAAAAGTCAATGTAATTGCACCCAAAAGAGCAATGATTCCAATGTATGCATATTTCCATCCAACTCCTCCTTTCAACATTGAAATCCCTTTGAATATGTTTATGACTATTATTGCAAGCAATCCATAGCCAAGAAAATGATGATACATATTCCAGTATTTCCTATAATCATCACTAACCTTGGGCTTTAACCTAAATGCCAACATCTGCAAATCATAAAAATCACTAATCTAGATTAGTATGTTAATATATATATTTCATTTCATTGTCTCTAAATTACAATAAAAGAAAATGAAAACCTTTGCTGCGTTTATACCTGTCTTAACTACCAAATATATTTGTGTATTCCTGACTCTAAATTTGTCTTTTTCAAATCATCCTAAATAGCGACCAATGTCATAACTATTGAATTATTTTTTAAGTCTATATAGTTTTATTAAATTTTTAATTAGATTCGTATGATTTAAAATTTGTAATTGAATCCTTATATTAAATAAAAATTTTCAATTATGTCCTTTCCAACTATTTTTTATTGAAACATATATTTTTTTTGGAATATTAGTTTTGGCATTTGAGTAGGATAAATTATATCGGTAATGCTACATGATTACTATACAATTCCATACATTTCATTTACAACATGAAAAATGTAAACTTCAGCACAGAAAAATCCACAAAACACATTAATACAACATACAATAACATATAAACAGTTACACATAGCACAGAAATAGTGTACAACAATACATAAATCAAAATAGAAGAAGACAAGGAGTATATGAAGATGTACAATATTATACGTAGATTAATTCAAATTCTATATAGAATATTCTAAAAGTAAATATTCCAGGATTATAGCATCTTTTTTCTAATACAAAGACTTAATTGCAAACTTTTAAATTATATAAATCTAGATAAAATTATAGAAACTAACAGAATTATTAAACCTATAATATGCATCATCATCCTGAAATTTTATTGGTTAAATCTAAATAAAAATTAACTTCACAACCGTACATAATACTATATATATGTGCAAAAAAAGAGAGAGAGAGAAAGAGAAAGAAGAATATAGGATTATTACCTGGATTGTACTAAATGTGAAAATGAGAATGCCAAAGGTTCGATGAGTGTGGAAGGTGTAATACTTTGAAGATCTTCCAAGACTAAGTCCAATGGCCCAACCAGCAGTGCCAATTAGAAAACCAGTTAATTGGAAACCAATGTGGAGACGAAACCAAGTTGGGTCCCAAATAAATGGATACACTCTGAAGTACCTAGCTATTATAACTCCAATTGGTAGCAGTGTCCCCCATCCTATCATGTTCAGAACTCCATGCATCTAATTCATCAATTCATTTCCAACCACAAAAAAAGCATTACTTAAGTATGCATTCTATGTCAAGCAAAGAATTTATTCTCAATATAATACACATTGCTTTATTTTGTTTATTGATGATATGCAGAGGAAGACCTAAGAAGACCATTCGTGAGGTGGTCAAACGAGATCTACATGTAAACGGTCTTTGTAGACATAATACATGATAGAGCTCAATGACGTCGTTTGATCCATGTAGTCGACCCTATCTAGTGGGACAAGACTTTGTTGTTGTTGTTGTATTGATGATATGCATGCTTACTTAACTTAGTATAAATACACACAAAATGAGGCATCTAAACATAAACAACACGTTATTTAGTTAAAAAAAAAATCTTACAGATAGACCAATTCCGTTGCTAAAATTCGTCCATAATTGTGTGAGAACTGAGAACTTAAACATTAAAATAAAATTTGTCGGAATATAAAGGCGATAATAAAAGACTTACTGATCTGAGGAAACTCCGGTTCTCACCAAAGCTTTGGCCATCGGGAGTAGTGATGTTAATGGTCTCAGTGCTATCAACATTCTGAAGAGTAACTCTGTGCTGCAATGGTTGGTCATCATGAATTTGATCTCCAACTTGCCACACATGGTTCAGCCTCGTTATGTTATACTCTGGATAAGGAAGGATCAACTTTGCATAAAGAGTAGTGCAGCGCTTCGTGTTATTGCTCCATGCTTGCTTGTCCAACACAATTAGCCCAAACCCTGATCCCTCCGTCGGCCAAAGCCTGCAACCCTTTCTCGTCTCTTTCGTTACGTCATATGTATGCACATCTGTCATCCCCCTGCTGTGTTTGATGGCTATGATGGCTTTGGTTCCCACCATCTGTGGCTTCTTTCCTGGGTTCACTCCCCATGCTACCCAACTATTTCCACAAATACAAGTTTTGAATAAGAAATGTTCTTATAATAATAATAAAGGACTATGATATAAATGAATAAATTTTTGATTGCATGACAAGATAATAACATAAAACCTTTTAAACTGTATGTTAGTGACTTGGCACATCGGAATTAAATTCTATGATATGCATATGAGACTAGAAATGAAGTATTTATGCATCGTATAATAACCACCCACCCTTCGTAATTGCTGAGCTTTGCTCGGAACATGATCTCAATGAGTGTGCCATTGACAGTGGTGCTGTTGTTTTTGGTGGTGGTCAAATTGCTGTAGTTCCAGGCGAACTCAGCCCCTAGAGTGCGCAATTTCTTGCAGCCCGATATGTTGAATTTCCTTGTTTCAAGTTGATCAACAAAGTCATCACTGCAGAACGATCGAGGGTCTATTGAATCATGATTGGGATCACCAAAGGCAACAATGGAGAGAAAAGCCAAAACTAAAACAGTTATTAGTAGAGGTAAGGTAGTTGTAGAAGATGACATGCTTTGTTGGCCTTTGTTCATCATCTTTGTTTCTTTATCTTTTGGTTTTTTATGGTAAGGGGGAATATATAAATATAATATGTGTGTTTATATATAGATAGAAGAATCAGTACTTTAAGTCTTTCTTTGGGTATAGCTTGCTATATATATGTTCTGTGGATTCTTATTTAACTCTCAGAGCTTTAGTTACTTTTTTGCTTTTTCTTTTCTTTTCTTTTTTTTTTCCAAAGAGATTGGCAAGACACTTCCTCTGCCATGAGGATAAGAATTTATACACCTAATAGATTTGAACCAATATATGTTAGGTACAAAAGTCCTTTTTAATCAGCAAAATTACAGTGCTGTTAATTGTCAAAATTAACATTCATTTGCTTCAATTAACCTGGATAATGTTTTCTAAAAGACAATACACTACACACAAGTATTCCTATTACATTGTCATGTCTTTAAAAACATGAATGAAGCAAGCTAGGTCGTGTATCACATTGAACTGTTTTATCAAAACACTTTCTGAAAAGAGAATCTAAAGAAGACAGGAATTTGGAGATTATTATGCTTACTTGATAGGTAGGAAATTCTCTCAAAATGGTTTAGGCATGTTCTGAGATCCTGAAACAGTTCATTACTTTAAGAGGCAGCCATCATTTCATCCCATGCAAATCTTGGTACTGAATAATTGAAATACGAGATAACAATGGCTGCTCATCTTTATCCATGCCAGGTACCAAAATACTGAACTACCTAACCCATAAGAGAAAAAGAAGAAAGAAATGATTCAGCTAACAAATACTTCATAAGAAATTATACCTTTCTTTAAAATTGCAGTAAGGGGAATACCAATAAGATAGATAAAAGGTTCTTCTTCTTCGGTATCTGACAAATAAAATTATATACAAAAATTGATTTCTATATACTAACAGTGACTCTGAGGAGGCACAGCAGTGAAAAGCAGTTCACATTTTTTTTGTGTGAAAGAAGTGAGAAACGAACAAACAATAATACGGTTTCAATGATTAGAAACTTGTGATTTTTTATTGAAGAATTTATCTGACTTAGGAAATAAGACAAAAAGGTTGAAGAATATAACTTCATATTGTTTTTAACATCATCCAAGGATTTATTACAGCTTGAGATACAACATACTGATAAACCCGCCCTGAAGTTTCCATGCTGATTCTTGCAACTAACATTACATGGGCCTCATCTCCAAATTCAATTCTTGTTAGAAATCACCATTTATCATCTTCAACTTTTGATGCAAGAGCTTGCACCATTTTCCACCTCAATTACCCTTTGAGGGGCAGATGCACAAGGCCATGAGAAACTGAGTTTAACCCGCAATTTACAGGCTCAAAGGGACATCATACAGGGGAACACTGCCACAGATATTTGAGATGCTATTAAGTTACCACTTTGGAGTTAGAAAATTTTGCTTGATAGCGGTACCCTTTTAAATGATAGGAAAGAGGAAAAGATGATTGTCAATGCAATCCTTCAAGGCTGTTTTCTGGCAAAATCATAGATTTAAGATGTCATTACACTCATTGCTTGGCACAATGCTACCAATAGTCTTGGCATGAGCAGCTTCCATCCTCAAAACAATGGAATCTATTTGAATCTCTTACTATTATTTTTCTTTGAACAATCTTTGATATATATTTCAAGGCGGTGTGACAATCTACACAAGTTCTTAAATTTTTATAAACCTTGATAGGAGTTCCTGGAGGGGTTGAAATGATTCCAAAGGCAACAGCAAGCTTCTCGCTGTGGTAAACGAGGTTTTGCTCTTTCTGCTCCTCCTCCACATCATGTAGCACAAAGTTTGTGTCTGGAATATAGCCTTCTTCCTTCATTTTCTTTGAGAGTTCTCCTAGAAATGCATGTATATCACATATTCTGGGGTGGGATGAATCTCCTACCAGGAACACATGCACTTGTCTCTTGATCTCAATCCAGCTCTTACCCGGCTTCTTCACTATTCCCCTGCTTTCCATAGCCTTTCTAACCTTGGCTTCCTCAGTCCACAGACCGGCATTAGCGTAAATATTAGCTAAAGTAATGTAAGTAGCTGGGTTCTCTGGCTCTATCTCGAATAATGCATTTGCTGCCCTTTCGGCCAATTCAAGGTTTCCATGTATTCTACATCCTCCAAGTAAGGCTGCCCAAAGGAATTTATCAGGCTTTATTGGCATTTTATCAATGATATCCTCGGCCTCTTTAAACCGTCCAGACCGTGCCAATAAATCAGTAACACATGCATAATGATCTGCAGTATGCATCAACCGATGCTTCTCCTTTATTGAATGGAAATATTCTAACCCCTTGTCCACTAACCCAGCATGAGTACAAGCAGAAAGAACCCCGACAAAGACAATTTGATCGGGCTTAGTACCCGATCGAAGCAATAATTCAAAGAACCGAAGAGCTTCATCTGGTTGACCATTCTGAGCATAGCCAGCAATAAGAGAAGTCCATGATACCAAATCTGGCCGAGGCATTTGGTTGAACACCCTTCTGGCATTTTCAGTGTTACCACACTTCGAGTACAAATGAACAAGTGCACTCACAGCATATGAACATGGGTCATACCCTATGCGCACCATGTAACCATGAACCTCCTTTCCGAGGTGTTCGGCGGCATGGTCAGCACATGCATTTAAAACTCCAGCAAATGTATACTCATTTGGCCTAATGCCTGACCTTGTTAACTCTCTGAACAAGGAAAATCCCTCTTCCTTTCTTCCATCTTCAAAGCATCTATGAATCATGGTAGTCCATGAAACTACATCTTTGTCTGCCATCTTATAAAAGATACCCCTAGCTTCATCCAAGCTCCCACATTTTCCATATAAATCCATAAGTGCACTCCAAACTACCTCATCTGAGTCCAAACCAGTTCGTGTCAAGTATCCATGAATCTCCTTCCCAAGACGCAAACATGGAATAGCAGCTGAAGCAGCCAAAGCACTCGACAAGGTGAACTTATTTGAATTTGAACTCTCGTGATTCTGCATCCTTCTAAACAACTCCAGAGCTTCCCAAGGTCGACCATGGCTGACATAACCAGATATTGCAGCGTTCCAGGAGAAGTTATCTCTTTGGGGCATTTCATCAAACAGTTTCCTAGCTTCCTGAAGGCGTCCAGTTTTGGCATACCCAGCAATCATGGTGTTCCAAGAGCACAAATCCCTGTGAGGCATTTCATCAAACACCTTCTGGGCATCACCAAGGCTGCCACATTTGGAGTACAAATCAAGCAAACGGTTTGAGATGGTGATCCCAGGAACAAAGTTGGAAGCTTTGGTGTGAGCATGGACCATTTTACCCTCTCGGAGAGCTCGACGGCGAACGCAAGCGGCGATGATGGTGGAGTAAATGCGAGGGGAGGGTCGATGAATTTGGTGGAGCAAGTCAACGGCTTCGTTGAGACGGTTTTGTTGACACAGAACATCGATGGCTTGTTCGAATTTGTTAGCATCGGAAAGTTCATTGAAACGAGAATGAGGGATACTCTGACTCCTCTGAAAGGAAAAGCTCCTCTTGAAATTTATGAACTTCTTCATCCCTCTTCCCTCTTAACACCACAACAAACTCTGTTTCAGGCGCAAACTCTGGTGGCAGTAACACGCAGGGAACCGGGTTCGGAGGGAATTTTCTGGGCTAAGTTGCGGGTCGGGTCTTCTTAGGTGGGCCGTGGTTGTGTACAAAAAAGCCCGGGAAAACCAATAATCAAGAAAAAAAAAATACTTACCACCCCGCATTGCTATGTTGATAGAGCTCGAATCTCGTATTGTGCATACAAAAATCTATTAACAACTAGCAAGTCACAAACTCCATATTATAGCAGATTGAAGAATACAGAAACTCAAAAAAAAAATGTCAAAGTACTATTTTTATCCATAATATTTGGGTCGAATACTATTTAATCCCTAACGCTTAAAACATTGTATTTTATTCTCAAAAAGTTTTAATTAAACTCAATCAAGTCCCACCATTAAATATTGGATGAGAATTTAACATCATAGTTGACATGATTTTTGTTTGATGATTAGTTACTTCACATTCGCGCTCATAAAGTTTATATTACAAAATTTGCACTCCATCTTCTCTTATCATTCCTGTAACGAAGAAAACATTTAAAACTCTAATTATTTATCATTGTCGTGCAAAAGTCAAAGGAGAAAGTCTTCATCGCTGCTCGTAGATGGTTCAACTTTACCTGAACAACGAATTAGGGTTTAGTTGGTTTTTCAAAACGAAAAGATAGATGAACAATCATATTAGATCCGTTAAATTTTCATACAACATTTAACTATAAGACTTGATTAAATCCAATTAAAATTTTTTGGAACTAAGATAGGACATTTTAAACATTAAAAGTCAAAATAATACTTTACAAAACAAAATTAACTACCAAAATTTCTTGCAATTTTTTAATTCGCTGATAAAAATACATATAAATTTTAAAAACGATAAATGAATCCTCTCTAATATTATTAAAACATGACAAATTCATTAGATCAAGTTTCATTTTTCTATTTAGGAGTTATTTGTCACCTTTTAATAAAGGGCAAGTTACTTGTTTAAAAGAATTGACATTCTAAATTACTCATATACACCATTCTCTCAAATATGATACAATTGCACTGATTGGGAAACTTATAAAATTCGTGGAAGGCTCTAAGGGTTTATGAAAACCCCTAAACCCTACCACGGTTTCTTCGTTTTTTGGCTCGAAGAACCCAAAAACAGTGAAAGCCTCCCACTGTTTCTATGTAAACTATTTGCTCAAAAAAAGTGGAACCCTCCCAAGGTTTTTTTGTAAACCATTTAACAAAGAAACCTTTAAAGCCTCCCACGGTTTCTCAACCACAAATAATAAGTTTTAATTTCATGTGTTATTTTTATCTTATAATTATATTAACTATTATAAAGAAAAAACTTTTAATTTCATGTGTTATTTGTTTGTCTATATTTAGTTAAATAGATTAAGCACAATTTTTATAATATAATATGATAATTTCTAAAAAAATCCTTGCAGACAAACGTTTTTTCTATATGTATAATAAAATATTTTTATTTCAAAAAATACAAATATTTAATATAGCAATCATGCTATATGTACATCTCTTTCCTCCAATCAAGTCAAACTAAGTGAATTTTGTCCACTCTTACCCCACCACGCACATGAACAGAATATTACTACTAAAACGAATAGAAAATTTAAAAGCAAACGAACATGTTTTAAAACTTGTTCATGTCAACTATAAAAATATATTCGTTGTATATATAAATTTCTATTCATTTTTAGTGAAAACGCGTGAACAGTAACAACTTGGTTGGACTTAGTTAAAAGAAATAGGTGTACGTCTAAAATTATACTTAATCTAGTTTGAAATTTTAAAATCTCTAGCATCAAAATTACTTTTATTTTATTAAAGTTTTATAACTTAATAAAAATTTAAATATTTATCCAATTATAAATTGCTATCT
>JASCZI010211756.1:18485-29784 GCA_036250425.1 Stylosanthes scabra | reverse complement strand
AAAATCCAGTATCCTCTTTGAAAGAAAAAGTTCCTGTCATAAAGCGCAATCATTCTATCAGCAATGTTAAGGCAGTAACTGCATCTAGGGAAAAGACAAGTGATGCTGCAGATTCAGTGTCTAATGCAGCGGATAAGTCACATACTTCTGTTCCTAATACAACTAAGATTAGTCTCCCCATCGTGGAACCACCGTCTGACTTAAAAATTGCTATGGAGAAGATAGCTGAGTTCATCGTAAATAATGGCAAACAATTTGAGGCTGTTCTTGCTGAACAGGATCGTGCTCATGGAAGGTTCCCATTCCTTGTGCCATCAAATCGATATCATACATACTATTTGAAAGTTCTTCAAAATACTGAAGAGGTTTGTTTCTCAGATCCATTAGCTTCTTTTCCTCTAATTTATCCGTTTCATGTCAAAATCCCTCCTGCATGGCTGCACCCCACTGAAATAAACATTAAAAAATAAGAATAAAAGATCATCAGCATTGCCCTAACGTTAGTTATTCTGATTTTTGTTTTTTATACTATATTTATATTTCTGGATTTTACTTAGATTTATTCGTGTGTGTGGCATGAATGTATGTGTAACTTCATACACACATCATTGAGCAAGGCCCATCTAATGACATGCCATGTCATTGTGATATGAATCTCCAAATCCGTCATGGTTTCTTTTCTCTTCATAGTTTGTGGTTTTCCTTGTGCATTAAATTCAATGTTTTTAGTGATGGGTTTCAGAAGCAACTCAGGCAGTGAGTACATTCCTTTAATGTTTTCTGACACTTAGTTTATGTTATGATGTTCTTAATTTGAATTTTGAGCTTCAACTTACTGGGCTTTCTAATTGCTTGCAGTCAAAGTTATCAGGCAAGGTCCCCCAAAAGCAGAATTCAGCAGGTCGTGCAGGTGAAAGAAACACCGCACGCGAAACAAGTGACAATCTTTCATCTGGATCTTTGGGTTCTGATCTACCATGTGATACAGACCGGAAGGAGAAGTTCAAGATGACTGTTGCCAGTAAGTCAAAGAAGAATGGTCAAGATTCCGAAGACAGTCAGTCTCAAAAGGTAGTAAGCGTGGATGCAACAGCAGCAGCAGCCATTCTTCAGGCTGCCACTAGGGGTATTAAAAAACCAAATTTAGAATTCTTCACCAAGACATCAAGCGGTAATGGCCAAGGTCTTGGAAGTGACGGTGGCCATTTGTCTAGCACTGGGAGCCTGTATTCATCTCAACTCCAGCGACTGGTCGAAAATTCAAATTTGAAGGCAGACATAAGTGGTTCTGCCCCAGTTGCTAAGGCTATTGCTGAACATGTAGCTATTGCAGCAGCACGCGAGGCAGACTCCTCTGAAGCACATATGACCAAAGAGGAGAAGCTGAAGGCTGATAGATTGAAACGAGCGAAGATGTTTGCAGCCATGTTAAAAAATGGAGTTGCACCAGTTAAAAGTGAAACCCCATGGGGCTTATCAGTTGAGCCACCGGGCTCTGGACTTTCAGGTTCTGATGCTGAGGCTGGGAGTCTTGTGGGTAAAGAAAGGGAAGGAAGTTCTGTTCCATTTGATGTTGATAATTCAGATAAAAGTCAGAAGTCTGAGGAGAAGCATTCTGTTGATAATTCAGATACAAGTCACAAGTCCAAGGAAAAACTTGCTGTTGATAATGATGAGCAGCGGAAATCCAAACGAAAGTACCGTTCAAGATCTGAAAAACAGGAAGAGGAGGAGGAGGAGGAAGAAGAAAACACAGAAGACAAAACGGATCACAAACAATCGAGAAAAGAGCATCGATCTCATCGATCTTCACACAGCAGCCGGGACAGGCATAAGCACAAGCATAAGAGAAGACATTCCTCCTCCAAAGACAGGCATTCCTACAAAAGGCATAAGGATGACAGCTCCTCCGACGATGAGGATCACCACTCGAGGCATCATCATGGAAAAGATATCTCCGATGATGATAAGCATCGGTCGTCCCGGCGACGGCACAGAGAGAACAGCACATCAGACAACGAGCATAGACGTTCTCGGCACAGGAATAAGCATTACAGTTCATCAGAAGATGATGAACAGAGGCATAGAAGCAGAAATGTGAAGCATAAGAGCAGCAGATATCATGCAGAAAAGGCAAGGGACCTTGAAGAAGGGGAGATAGTTGTGAAATCAGACAAGTCAAAAGCCAAAGAGGTTGAAATTGATAGCAGGGAGGCTTCTGTTGCAAGGGTACCCTCACAATCTCCTGAAACAACTGAGGTCTCTGATGAGCTTAGAGCCAAAATCAGAGCCATGTTGATGGCCAACTTGTAAAAGTTCACTTAACCATTTATATTGTATTATATTATTCATACTTAGCAATCATATCTCTGTTTTTTCATGCTGAAATCATTCGGTTTTTGCTTTTTAATTCGCTCCTTTGTTTGTTCCATGAAAAATAAAGTTGCTCTTAGGATAATGGTTTCCGTAATGCTATATGTGCACGTATTTTGGTCAGCTAAGTCATTTAATAGAATTGTGACTATTATGAAACTTAAAAGACGTCCAATCTAAATGTAAATATCATTTGAGCTACGCTGAGTAAACAAGAAATTCTTGGTTACTGATTAAACAAGAAATTGTTGGTTACATAGTTGCATACAAACACTAAGTAATAACATTAATGGGATCATATATAACTTGGAAGCCAACTAAAATCTAACTCAAGAAATTCATGTATTGTTTCTAGTCCATGCTGTCTGCTATACCCTTCTTCTAATGGTGGACATGGATCAACAATCTCAGATTAGTCAATTCAACAAACCAATTAAAAATTATCATAAATAATAAAAGAAAATCTCATAAAAGATATGAAAAAGAAATTAAGAAAATGGAGGAAATTTCCTCAAACAAATGAAATACACGTTGATGCCTTGATGATATTATTATGTGTGAATGTGTGGTGGATTCCAATCTTATTTGACTGCCTCAAACAACTGTCTTCAATTTTCTAATTACACACATCATTAGTTTTAATTTATTATTAATTCATCATTATTAATATTATTTTTTTCCCATTTTAGACCTATAGAAAATTGCCATTTGGACACTTACGCATGATCTTACCTCAGCTTCTCAAATCTGAAGAATAAAAAACATTTTAAAAAATTTAAAAAAAGTTTCAAATCAAATAATAATTTTGGTCTTAGTCAAAACCCTTTTTGTTGCCGAGTCCATTGCAAAACTCTCTGTCTCTGACTTGTACTTATCACACCCTTCTCTCTCTAATGTTTCTCCATTCTCTCTTCTTTTGTTAGAAAAACAAAAAAATAACAAAAAAACAAAAACACAAACACAAACTAACTACATAACATAGACTCTTCTTTGATACTCATCCAACCACAGTCTTTTTCCACAAAACCATACTCAAAATCATTTGACATCTTCTATAAAAACACTATTTTTTTTTTATTGATTCATCAAAATTCAATAAAAGGGTATAAGCCTATTTTATATATATATGATCAACATGGAAGCTGCATGGAACAATGATAATGATGATGGCATTGACATGATGGACAAGTCTAGTGATCATCATTATCATCATCATCATCAACATCATCATCATGATCATGCACATTCATCTTCCTTCACTGACCTACATCATCATCATCATCACCATCACCATCATCAGGTCATTGATGAGATGGATTTCTTCGCTGAGAACAAGAACAAGAATGACAACAATAACAACAATAATATTCAAGATGATAATGATAATAATAATAATAATCATGATCATGATGAAATGGCACACAGTTCTATGGAGCTTCATGTAGATGTAAGAAAACTAAACTCTCTTTAATTTATTCCTTTCATTTTTTTTCTTCTTCTTTTTTT
Organism: Stylosanthes scabra; assembly: GCA_036250425.1. Classification (NCBI taxonomy): domain Eukaryota; kingdom Viridiplantae; phylum Streptophyta; class Magnoliopsida; order Fabales; family Fabaceae; genus Stylosanthes; species Stylosanthes scabra. Next base: position 25,905 of record JASCZI010211756.1, on the reverse strand, counting down.
TTTATTAATCATATATATTATTTTAAACTTTTTCTCATTATATATATATATATAATTTTGTAGACTAGCTTAGATCTTGGTATGAAGAATGCAGATAGCAATAGATCATCAATGGAATTATCTGAAACTATGGATGACAAGAAGAGTGATGTATGTTTAGTTTAATTATTATTAGTTTTAATTACATATATACTAATCACATAATTAATTTTGATTATTACTAATTAATTTATTGGTGTTTTAATTTCTTGTGTGGCAAGAATAGTTAGGATTGCTAGCAGAATTGCAACAAGTGAGTGCTGAAAATCAAAGATTGAGAGAACTAATTGAAGAGCTTAACAATAACTATAATACCTTACACTTGCAACTTATCAAACTCATGCAACAAAGAGACCAAAACCATGCGGTAAATACTAATTTAATTTCTCAATTTTATTTTATTTTTTTACTTAATCCAAAATCAAAGAAATTTGAAAAGTAGTACAATGAGTATATTATCAACCAAAATGAAATTCCCACAACTAGAAATTAAACTAAACTCCGTTCATTTCACACTATTTTTTATTTAAAAGAAATGTCAAAACGATAGATAATATTAAGGTAGTATATAAAATCAATTTTTTATAGTTTCTTAAATGATTGTTTTATGTGTAAAAAATTTATAAAAGAGAGACTATTATTTTCAGAGTTTAACATTTTAAAATAGTTGCAATTTCCAAAATTGATGAAAAGAAAATTAATTGAATTTTTTTTTGGGTTAAAACATGTGGTTTTATTTGATTGTGTATTTGTGTTACAGATAAAGCAAGACATAGAGGAGAAAACTAAGAAGGAAGATATGGTGGCAAGAACCTTCCTAGACATGGGTGTTGCTGGTTTTGGTGAAAAACATAATAATAATAACAATAATAATAATAATAATAATAATAATAATAATGATCCTTCTCAAAATTCTTCAGATGTCAAACTTGGAGGAGAAAGCAAAAGCATGGTTGAATTGATGGAACATTGCAACAATAGTAACAAAGATAATGTTGTTTTGGACAAAGACAACAACAATAATAATAACAATAAACTTGATTCTGCTGGGAATAATAGAGACAGAAACACAACAACAATGGTTACTGATGAAGGATTCTCAGGTTGGCTCTCTAACAAGGTTTCAACAAGGTTGAATTCTTTTAGGGATGTTGATCAAGCTTCTGAAACCATGTCTATGATCAAGAAAGCACGTGTGTCGGTTCGGGCGAGATCCGAATCCTCCATGGTTAGAAATTATAATACTATTCGTACACTAAACACTTCTGTTTATTTTTTTAATCAACAAAATAAAGAGAAATCGTGTTGGTTGTTACCGATATAATTATAAAACTTCGTCGCAGATTGCAGATGGATGCCAATGGCGAAAGTATGGACAGAAAATGGCGAAAGGGAATCCATGTCCGCGAGCCTATTATCGTTGCACCATGAGTACTGCCTGCCCTGTCCGCAAACAAGTATTATATACTTTCCAGTTTAGTCAAAATTTTTTATTCAAAAAGTTTAAGTGCCTATTATCATTGCACTATAAGTATTGGTTGCCTCGTCCGCAAACAAGTACTATACACTTTCTTTTCAGTAATTATATTACAGCTTAGTCGAAATTTCTTATTCCAAAAATTTTAAAAATTGAAAATAGTGAAAAAAACAGTAATATAATACTGTTATTTTTATTATTTTCAATTTCTTTTATAAAAAGTTTCGAAAACTGAAGATACCAGAAATAAAAACAAAAATGAATTTGCTTAAAATTTAAAATGATATTAGAAAATAAGTATGGTTTGGTGAATAATTATAATATAATGATGATTAAATAGGTACAAAGATGTGCTGAAGATAGAAGTGTGTTGATAACAACATATGAAGGGCAACACAACCATCCACTCCCTCCAACTGCAAAGGCAATGGCCTCAACCACCTCTGCAGCTGCCTCCATGCTCCTCTCCGGTTCGATGCCGAGCGCCGACGGCCTAATCAACCCCACCATTCTTGAAAGTGCAGCCCTTCCATGCTCTCAGAACATGGCTACACTCTCTGCTTCAGCTCCATTTCCAACCATAACCTTGGACCTTACACAAACTTCTACTCCTCCTACTACTACTAATAATAATAACACAAATTCTCTAAGGGATTTGCCTAATAATCAAAGCCAACAACTTAGTCTCTTAACACCCCTTTTGGCTCAGAAGTTTATGTCAGTTCCAAACATGTTTGGACATGTTCTTAATGGTGATCAGAGCAAGATTATTTCAGGATTACAAGGAACAATTGACTCAACAGCAACAACAACTGCAACAAATGGTTCATCATCTTTTGCTGATACAATAAATGCAGCCACTGCTGCTATCACTGCTGAACCTAATTTCACTTCAGTTCTTGTTGCTGCCATAACTTCCATCATTGGAAATTCAGCATCACATCATCATCAAAGCAATAACAATAATGGTAGCTAGCATTGCAATGATGCATGACTTGACATGAGATTACAAAGTTAATTCAATTTGATTAAATTGAATGTTCTTCTGGCTAGCTTGCTAGGTTCATCTCTCATCATCAAATTCATTCTAGATAGGTAGATAAATTTAATTAATTAGTTAAGTTCATAAAATTGTTGAGTCATCAGCATTAGCAGTAGTAGTATAGCAGTAGTATGTAGTATCAATCTTTTCATATTATTTTAGTTTTGGTAATAAGCTTAAGGTTAGTGACTAGTGAGTTAGCATAACCAGGCATAGTTGTAGAATCCAAAATAATAAGCATATATATTAGATGCATTATTCTCTTTTTTCAACTTATATAGAATTAATAGTATTAAATATTTTCTCTCTTAAGTTACATAATATCATCTTAAGAACATTTGTTATAATCTATTAAAGAAACCAAAAGGTTTGTTAAAGAAAATACAAAAACAATAAAATCACTAAATAATCTAATATAATACTTATCAACATATTAACTATCATCTTCACGTAAAAACAAGTTATCGATCTCCAGTAAATAGTCAATTTTAACAATTGTATAAATCTTTTCAAAGTTTTGTTTATGATGGTGAAAGTATCAACTAGTCCTTTAAAAATTATGGAAAAAGATTTCTAGATACTATTTGAAAGATGGTATCAAGTAGTCCTTTAATATATATCTATATTTATTTCATTTTAAAGATAATATTTGAAACCTTAGAGAATTACTAGATACTTTCACCACCTAAGAAATCTCCATATTTTCGATAAATAGTGCCAAGATTTCAAACCTTAAAAACCAACGATCAATGAAGATACTCAATTAATTACTCTAAATAATTTTTTTTCTCGAAATATATTAAAATTAGTATAAAAATTAATTTTCGGGAACGCACAAACCTAATTAGATAGATGTGCGAAATGTTTTCACGGTATCCATCAGTTCGGCAGATCCGGCAAGTCAAGAATTAATTCGCCACATATCAAAGTTTCATTTAAGAATTTTTTTGCTGGTCATTGGGTTACTATATATACAATGCAGAATTCGAATTCCCAACTTAGTTAAGTGAAGTAGCGAACCACTAGACCAACTTGTGTGACTAAAACAAAACTTTTTTTATTTCTTCTTAAAATCAAATTCTTAATTGGATTTTGGAGTGGCCCAAAAGAAAGAGAATGGACACAACAAAAAATTGGCCCATCATTGAAGGTTTCCTTTTGTGTAAGTAGTTGAAGAATGAAGACACTTCCCACTATATATTACACACTCTTCTTGGAAGATGCAAACACTTCTTCTCTTTGTAGCCGTTGTCTTCCTTCCAAACACTCATACCAACTTCTAAGTATTTAGTTACTCTCACTCCTTTGCTTCATTCTCAATGCTTTTTTCTTGTTATCTCCCCACTATCTATGTTTGGCTGACCACGCTTTCTTCTGTGTTTTTTGTGTGTTTTCAGCTTCTGGAATTCGGTTCTGTATTCTGCCGTCTCCACAGAAGCGTAGTTTGTAAGCATATACCTTTATTACACTAAGCTGATTCCTCTTTTTATCTCTCTTTTGCATTAAAAAATGGTTTTTTATTTCACTTTTTTGCTTTTGCTTCTGTTTTCTTTAATGAACTTACAAGTTGCTTTCATGACCCTTTTTTATACTAACAAGAATACAATAAGAAATTTGTAAACTTTTAAAGTATTCAATTGATTGTTTTGTGGTTTTTGTCTTTGTCTTTGTGTTATGCTTATATAGAGATCCTATATAGTTTAGAGAAGAAGCTTTCTATAGAGCAAAAATGGCTGCTACTACTTCATTGTTATCCTCATTCTTCATGCATATGGGAGCTGCAAAACCCTCTGCGAATTTTTTGAGCATTCAGCCATTGGATAATCTGAAGTTAGGGTCATTTGGGGGTCTGGAATCATCGAAAAAATCGAAACTTTTGCACAAATGTGATGGGTTCCTATGCCGGGTTGCTCAAGTTGAAAGAGCACCTTCTTTCTCTGTGGGGCAAAAATTTCAGCTTGATGATGTGATTGAAGCTCAGCAATTTGATAGGGACACACTCAGTGCCATATTCGAAGTTGCGAGGAACATGGAGGACATTGAAAGGAGCCAAATTCTAAAGGGATATCTCATGGCTACCTTGTTCTATGAGCCATCAACAAGAACTAGGCTTTCATTTGAATCTGCAATGAAAAGGTTAGGTGGGGAGGTTCTCACAACTGAAAATGCAAGGGAGTTTTCTTCTGCTGCTAAGGGAGAGACACTTGAAGGCTAGTATGCCTTTAAATTAACAATGTTGAGTTAGTTCCTTCATGTGTTCATCATTCTATCTGAACTTTAATTTTAATATCATTCTACATCTTGAACAGATACTATAAGAACTGTTGAAGGTTACTCTGATATAATTGTGATGCGGCATTTCGAAAGCGGAGCTGCCAAAAGAGCAGCAGTAACTGCTGGCATTCCTGTAATCAATGCCGGGGATGGACCCGGAGAGCATCCCACACAGGTATAAATAAAATGAATTCGCCACGTTACGGTATATAGATATGGAGTCTGCAGCAACATGCTGTGATGAATTGTTTGTTAGATAGGAAGATGATGATCCTGTTTATTATCTGGCTTCACACTGATATAGGACTTTTAGGATGCAGAAGTTGTACAAATTCATTGAACAAGTTTAACCATTTGATTTTCAAACTGGTCCTTGATTAGGCACTGCTGGATGTTTATACCATTGAAAGAGAGATTGGGAAACTGGATGGAATTAAAGTTGGACTCGTCGGAGACCTTGCTAACGGAAGGACAGTTCGGTCACTCGCATACTTACTTGCCAAGTATAAGGATGTCAAAATTTATTTTGTCTCTCCTGAGGTGGTTAAAATGAAGGTAACTGTTGCAAATGCATTAGATTGAATTTTGTGCATCATGGTGCTACTACATCATTGAAATACCTTGCGTTTGGTTTGCATTTTCATTTTTAGTATTTTCTGTTTTCTTAATTTTGTGAAGAAAAAAGAGAAAATAGCAGAAAACATGATTTTATTGTTTTCATTGTTTTCTCTTTTTCGTTCACAAAATCTAGAAAACAGAAAAAACTGAAAATGAAAACAGAAAATGGAAACACAAACCAGACGCACCCTAATTTGGTGCCCTAAACACAGCATCTTAAAGGCACTTGATTAAACGGTGTGCATCATAGAGCATTGAGCATAGTTAAAATTTAAAATGATGAGTTATGGTGTGTTGTTTTATAGGATGACATAAAGTACTATTTGACATCAAAGGGTGTGGAGTGGGAGGAAAGTGGTGACTTGATGGAAGTGGCTTCAAAGTGTGATGTGGTTTACCAAACTCGCATTCAGAAAGAGAGATTTGGAGAGAGATTTGACCTTTATGAAGCAGCAAGAGGCAAGTACATTGTTAATCAAGATGTTCTGAATGTCATGCAAGAACATGCTGTGGTTATGCATCCTCTTCCTAGACTTGATGAGGTATGCACATTATTTCTATGCCATCTACTTTGTGTTTGAACATAACCTTACAGTACCCTTAAATTCTCAAGACTATACCCTTAAATTCAATGCAGATTACTGTGGATGTTGATGGTGATCCAAGAGCTGCTTACTTTAGGCAAGCAAAGAATGGTCTATATATTAGGATGGCCCTCTTAAAGGTTTTGCTTCTTGGTTGGTAAAATGTTGCATTTACTTTCCAGATGCTTGTGATGTTCCAATCTCAAGTTGTTTCTGCTGTAATTGGTACATCTTATGTTGTTGTCTCCCTCCCTCCATAGGAATATTAATAGTAGTAGCAATAAAATACTAGTTTTTGGTAGACATTAGTAAAATTACTTTTGAAAGTGCAAGCTATTAATATGAATGTATCAACACAAAACAGCTATAATATATTTATTTAAACCACCCAATTTAAACAAATTCTGGAAAAGAAGTAACATGGATACACTACAGATAGATAATAGATAGCCAAGGAAAAATCTAAAAGGCAAACTTAATAGAAAGATAACTGCCTACAGAAAAAGGCTATCTGGATCAAAAGTATAATTTTGATGAAAGTATACAGTGCCCATAAAGGGTAAGTAAGCTAATATGTAGGGAAGCTTCGATCCACATTGTGGGCCCAAGACTCTAATCCCCCAACTATATCTTTGGCAGAAGTGTAACCCATTTTCTGAAGATACTGAACAGCCCTTTGAGAATCATTTCCCCTTCTGCATACAACATACAATTGTGAAGCTACACCTTTCTCTTCTTCCTCTTTCTTCAGAGCTGTTGATAATTCAGGCAACCTAGCCTCTAGAGTTGACAGAGGAATGTTCAGGGATTGGGGGAGTGATACAATCTTGAAATGGTGAGCTGGTCTAACGTCGAGCAACACGTGTGGTTCCTTGTTAAGAACTATGTCGCTATACTCCTTGCTGCTGATTCTTGATTCAGTGGGAAGTAGATTTAGCCTCAAAGGACCCTGTGTATATACACAACTATGTTTGAAATGATCTAATTGAAATACAAAGGACAGGGAAGCAAAAGGCGAGCATCAACGAAGTCCTACCACAGATAAGGGAGATTGAGTGAAATTTTCGTAGTCAAATTCTTGGAATTGCTGTTGCTTAAAGGTTGTGTTTTCTGCGCAAACTTCGCATTGCATGGACCTTCCTCTAATTTTAACCTGTTAAAATAACCATAATCAGTAACCAATACATTATCGTAACAAAAAGTATTTCAAAAATATAGTTTCTAATTATTATTTATAGACCATACAGCGAAGAGAAAATAAATAAATGAAAATAAAATCTCAAGGAAAGCATAATATATTTCGAATGTAATTTCCATCTTGCAGGAACACACAGAATAGTCACTATGTATACAATAACAATAAGCAGAGTGATGGAGTTATTGAAT
>JASCZI010211756.1:0-11061 GCA_036250425.1 Stylosanthes scabra | reverse complement strand
TTTTATATATATATATATATATATATATATATATATATATATATATATATATATATATTAACAATAACAATTCACAAGATTCCCTTGTTTAAATGAACTTATTTAATATAAATATAAATGATATATATGTAAATTTTATTAAAAATATATAAGTGCTCACGTCTATATTTTACCTTAATTATAAGAGATAAAATATATATTATAAGAATAATCATGTTACATATATATACTTCTTTCTTTTAACAAAGTCAAATCAAGCGAATTTTACTCATTCTCACTCCACGTGCACGAATAGAATATTACTACTAGAACGAACAGAAAATTTAAAAGCAAACGAACAGATTTTAAAACCTATTTATGTCAACTATAAAAATATATTCGTTGTACATATAAATTTCTGTTCGTTTTTAGTTAATAGTGCGGCGTGAATAGTGCGCGCATGAACAATAAGCGCGTGAACAGTAACAACTTGGTTAAATCTGGTTGAAAAAAATAAGTATATTATTATAAAAAAAAAATCTTTTATATTTATATTAACTTACATTTCTATCAAATAATTTATGTCTGTATTTAGAGGCACACACAATGAGGTCATGCACATTATTTAGGTGGGTAGGGTCTCAAGTATATAGCAATTAGCCAATTAGCAATGTTATTAAAGAGAGAAAGGGAATTGTTTGGCCTAATTTTGAAGAATGTGTTGAAGAGATACCCTTCAAGGAAGGTAAGATACTCTTTACTCTTTAGGGAATGAGGGAGTTTGGTGCAGTGAGAATAAATTAAACTAACTCCTAAATGTAGAGTGCTATAAGAAAGTTTGGTAGGAGGATATACATGATTGTAAAATGGTAGGTGAAAAAACAGAAAATAATGGAATGAGAATTTAATAAAATTGAAGGAATTATTGTATGTGGTTCACTATTTTGTGTGGAGTGTGTGCTCTGATAGATGATGGAGCAACTAACTACAAAGAAGGACCATACACCATTTCTTCCTCTTGTGAAGCACATACATACCTTGGTTGGGAGATTAAAAATCATTCAAATGGTCTAACGTGTCAATAAATATTTTAGGATGTGTTTGATTTCTGAATTTTTTTTTTGAATTTTATAAAAATAAAAGAGAAAATAATAAAAATACTAAAATTTTATTATTTTTTCTTTCACAAAATTTTGAAAAACAATAAATACTGAAAATAAAAACTCAAAATGAAAACATAAACTAAACAAATAATTTATTCTTAGTTAGCAACTTAAAACTAAGAAAATTGATTTTTGATCATCCAAAATTGAACCGGTAAAAAACTGTTAAACCAATTGAACCGTCACTGGTTTTTTTTTAAGAAAAAATCAATTGTATAGGTGATGAGAGGTATAAAGCTTCCACGGAAGGTAGTGAGTAATAGGCAGTATGCAACGAAGGCTTTATCTAAGGTGGACCTGGTTCATAGTGAATCAGATAGAATATTTTCAAATAAGTAGTTGAGAGTGGTTATGATTTTACAATGAATAATAAAAATAAAATATAAAAAAAATTACAACCACTCATTTAAAAATATTCTATCTAATTCATCATAAACCTGGTCTATCATAGACCCTTTATGCAATGATATGATAAGGAAAACAACCACCAAATTTAGCAAATGCAACAACACTCCCTGCTTCCATAGATTCTTGTTCATTTCCATAAATTTTGTTTTTGGACATTTTTTCCAATATAAAAATCATGCATTCTCACATGCCAACTTATGTTTGGATCACTTACGTAAATTGGTCCATACTTTTTTTTGGGCTTCAATTGGTCCATACTTAACTACCATTGAGTTGGAGCCCAAAAGAGATGGATTTAACCTTTTTTTTCGTCATAAGGAACCCTTCTTGCATACTCATTGGGCTTGGGCTGACCAAGAAAAACACATTTGAGATTTGAGAGATTTTTTTAAGTCCAAAAAATAGAAAATTTTGACTAAACCTTCTAAGAAGCTTTCTCTCTCTAAAAAAAATTTATTCAAACAAACCTATATTAAATTAGTGTAGTGATCAGTTCACTAATTCACTTAAATAAGTATTTGGAGTTCGAATTTCATCTCGTATATACAGCAGCTCATTAACAACGATAAACTTTTAAATAGATTAATACTTGACCTACGAGGTTAAGAGATACAAGAAAAAATATATATATATTAAATCGCTAATTTACATTAGTTTATTATTATTATTTCACTCCTTTCCCCACACCCTTCTTGTTTTTAGTTTCTACTGATATTTTCCCAATTTCCCAATTTTTACTGTTATTTTACCTTGTGAATTATATTTCTATCACATTCTCTGCCTTATACAATAGTACTTGAGTTATATAAGGTTTTGATAAATAGTATCATGACTTTCTTGAACATGATTAATAAGATGGTGTCTCCATTTGTCTGTGATTGTGACCAAAGCTTGAATTTTGAGGACACAAAACAAGCAAAGCATGCTGCCACTAAAATTTGCTTGATTTTCGTAGCACTAATAACTATTCCATTCACACCCATTACCATCACCCCCGCTAATTTAGTTACACATAAAATAGATTGCTTTTGTATTTAGGCCTTTGAAGTTTGGAGTTTGAACCCTTTTTTTTCCATTATGTTTGCAACCGCAATTAAAGGGACCAACATTGGATCATATAATCACCAGAATTGTGGAAACAAACCCATGAATCCCGTGAAACATTTTTCAAAACTCATCTTCCTATCTTCAATTCTTTCTCCAAGTGTTGCAAATTAGACTATCCTTTTTGTCTTTGGTAGGTGCTAACTTTTCCTATTTCATTATTAACTCCTCAATCTATCTAAAGTAAGCCCTTCTTTTCATTATTGTATTCACATTTCAACATTTTGAAAAGAAAAAAAAAACAAATATTAATAATTAATAAATAAATACTCTAAATTCTGAGGGCATATATAGAACATTGTATAAATTTATAAAATATGACCTAAAAATGGGAAATAAAAGATACAAGTATAATTGAGCAACATTTTTTGGATTGCCGAACTGTAAAATTAAGTATAGTTGGTAAATCTACACTTGATCTCGAATTTGTAGACTCATTCGACAGAATGAGTCGAATGAGCTGACCTAATATACGACACGAAATGTGTATAAATATCGATGTTTCTAACTAGAAGCTACAAAAGGGTATCATTGTAATTGTAATGAAAATTAGGGTTTGATCCATGCAACCTAGCAAAAACCCCTACTAATGGTGCAGTGTTATAGGTACATGCCTCAGTTTGCATGTAATTAGATCTCTCATCTTTGAAATTGTCTTTGATATCTGGCCCACCAACAAGGGCCCCAACAAGAACATTAGGGTTAGGATCATGCCTTCCATACCAATTATCATACCCCTGAGTGCACCCTATAAAGCCCTTGTTCCCTCTATATGATTCAATGGATGCACCCCTATGGTGCACCCTCACCGGGAAACTTGTACCGTACCCTACCAAGTAGCTCATAGCCGTTGGATTAGAGCCCAAGATGTAATCAACCTGTGATTTTGCAAATGTGAAGAGATCATTGGGACCCACTTCTCCTTTTGGACACATCAGCTTTTGATCTACGGCAAGAAGGTGATCAGAGTAAACCGTGAGAAGAAATGTGGCCGTTGATACGTATTGCATGTTGTTCCATTGGCGGGTGTACAGTAGACCTCCTGGGGTGCGGTCCACGTTAGTGTTGTTGTCTTGATTGAGTCCAAGGCATGCACAAAGGTAGTGCTCTGCCTTTGAATGATACTCTTTGAGTATTAATTCATGTCTCTTGTGCTTTTCTTCCATTAGCATCTGCCAAATTTGTTTTTCAAAAAAATGTTAGTATGAAAAAGAAAAAGAAAAGAGTATATATTAATTTTAATCTCCGAAAAATTCTAAAGAGTAATCTGATTTATGTGCTTTAGAGAATAATTTAATTTATAAAACAAAATGTTAGGCTGACTTATAAAATAAATGTTGAAAACTAAAAAATAATTAATTTTAATTTGATATTAAAATATCTGGTCTGAAATTCTTGAGAGATAAAAATGGATATATATTAAAAAGAAAAAAACTAAATGTTTTTTTAATTTTAACTAAACTCATTATGTATTAAATTTACAAATCCCAAACATGAAATCTTTTGCTTTATTGAACTCAAAACATTTAGATTGAGGAAGTGTTTAGTTAGGAGTTACCATGGAAGCAATGGCTTGAAGAGCAGCATACTTGACATCCCAACTGAACTCAGTGATGAACCAAGTGGTCCCACCAAAGTGTTTAGCATTCTCCAAGAAATACATCAAATATTCTTCCTTTTGTGTGGCCCTATATAGCCATATTGCTGCCCAAAGCAACTCATCCATGTACCCACTAACTGAAGCATAATACCTTTTAGCCACTCCAACACTCTCATCATATTTCCCCTTGTACTTTTCCCCAAACTCAAACAACTGCAAACAAAACACAATTCTTTCATTTTAACTACAAAAATTATTTGTTTCACTAACTTTTTGTACTTATTATGTGATTTTCATTTTGGTTAACATACATTTTTATAATGTGTCACAGGTTAAAACTAACTAATAACCATAATTAAATTTATAATATAACTAACATACCTGTTTTGCATGATGCAAAAGTAGTTGAGAATAATGTGGGTTAGTTCTCCTAAACACAATGGAAGCTGCTGCCAACGACGCCGCTGTCTCACCGGCCACATCTGAGCCAGGGTTGTTCGGATCAACCTTGTAAGCTCGCCGAGATGTTGTCATGTCCTCCGGCCGCTGCCAACAATAGTGATCAGTGTCACCATCACCTACCTGAAATATTGCAACTTATAATTTTTTTTAAAGAAAATAATATCATAAAAGCTACAACTTATAATTTATATTACCAATTAAATATTTAAATCTAACTCCACTTTATGGAACTCAAAATTAACGGCGGATATTGATGAAAAAAAAAAGCAATTTAATCACACGCGCCAGTCACGGCGACTAGGACTGCACCGCAGACAAGTTCATGATGAAGCCGTTGATTCTTCCGATATTTGAATCTATTTCCGCCTGTGAACTTGGAAGACTTGCCCCACTCTCAACGGCGGCGCGTGTGATTACAAATTTTTAATAAAATAAAGAAAATTCAATGGAATCATGTGAAGTGAATTGAGAATTCGAGATTGATGATTAATATTATTATTACCTCAACCCAGAGCACATTTGCGTGGGTATGAGCCTTGATGAAATAATCAGTCCCCCACTTGATAGCTTCCAGCGCGTGAACATACTCGCCGGCACCGGCGAGCTGTTCACCGTATTCAATGGCACCCCATGAGAGCATTGTAACGGTAAAAGCCATTGGTAACCCAAATTTAACGTTGTCACCAGCATCATAGTATCCTCCAACTAAGTCCACCTACATAAGAACATATCGAAGAAAATCTTAGTTAGCTGTAACTCATAAGATATTACCCTTACAAAAAAAAATTGTTGTCATGGATGTAATGTCTAATGTGCATACCCCTTGTTCAAGACCATCGGTGAGGCCAGAGTGGTGGCGCCAAGTGACCCTTTGATTGTAAGGTAAGCGACCTGAACGCTGTGACTCGAAGTAGAGAAGGCTCTTTGACAAGGCTTCGCCATAGTTGAAAGCCTCACAAAGGAAGAAGAATGTTGATATTGTTAGGAACCAAGCAATGCACTTTTTTGTTAAACAACACCTTTTCTTCTTCATTTTTTTTCCACTTCTTTTTCTCTATCTCTCTACCTCCGTGTGTTTGTGTTACTCTTGTTTTATATGGGACATATATGGAAACGGTGTGTTTGGGATGGGAGATTGTAAACGGTAAAGTGGTTTGGGAAAAGGAGTAAATTTATGTATTTATTGGTGAGAGTTTTTTGAAGAACGTTGAGGTAGTGGTCATGCGGCTGTTGTGATTTGTGGGAGAGGAAATGTAATGTTCTTACCACTGCCCATGGCCCCATGCATATATATGAAGTTCAAATACTAAAGATTAGGAGTTATATATATAATTCACTTTCCTTATATTCAAAAAATAAAAATACATTTTTTTAATTAGAAGTTAAAAGTGTAATTAGGATGATGGGTTAGTAATCTCAGTTATTTTTTAAATTGAAATATGGATTGGTTAAGGCAATTATGCCGTGTATAACTACTCTTTTTTCATATAGAATTTTTTATAAATCTAACCCTTTATACATTTGGAAAATGTTTAGAGATTAATTTTCATACGAAAGTCTTGATAGCCAATATTAGGGAGATAATAGAAAATTAATATTATTTTTTCTTCTTTTCTCTTTCCCTTTTTATCACCCAACATTATTCATCTTTAAATATTTAGGATTTAAAATATACATAACTAAAGTTTAGGTAACAAAATGTAATTTTCACTAAAGGCCTAAAGTATATTGATAGAGAAATTTTTTTAACTAATGAGTGCTTGTAGATTTTGAACTTATGAAGATTCTAGTTTTTTTTTTTATAACAGGATAACATGTTTAGTTTTTATTCATCCATTATGGTCTTCAAAAGGTTCTGTAATATATAATGTCAGGAAAGAGAGAACAAGCTGCAAATATTTGTAGCTTCAAGTTTTAGATAAGAATGCCATTATCAATGGGATTGGGGAAATGATCTATATTAATTATCAACATCTATTAACCATTTAACCTCTATCTTTTGTTGATTTTTGCAGACATGCCCATTAAATAGACTGAAGGCTGTGCACCAACTACCAATTCATTATTCACTTGTATCAATAAATTTCTTCTTTGTTTAAAATAAAGACACTTGCTCTATATATTTCCAAGGAATTTTACCCTGCAAAACTCATTTTTATTTTTCATACACAATCCAAAGCAAAGCATACCATTTTGAAATTACATGAATTAAAGAAACTTCCTCTCTCAATCTTGAGATCAGTTTCTTGTGGATGTGGAAACTGGAAAGCAAACCAGCCACTATATCATGCAATACATGCTCTCATACATTATTATTTATTACGATAGTAAATTTAAAACACTCATATATTGGTTATAAGCTTTCTAATAAGCAAAGGGCAATACTCTCACTCTTATAAACAAAAGCAAACTATTAGCATATCAAGTCAGCCATAAACTGCAGTATAATAAGTAGCTGATATATAAGATGATGCGTCTCAGGCATCGCCACTAGTTAACCTAACTCTACTCCTGATGCAGTGGAAACCACCACTGCTGTGTGCACCCGCGGCGCTACATTTTTCAGACAGCTGCACCTCCTGTCTGATGAAGCATGGCATCTATTTCGTCCCCGTCCTCCATTTCCAGCTGCAGTAGAAACATACCAGCCAAGCCATAAGTAATGAGTACAATTAAACACATATCAGAATCTAAACAGAATTCATATAACATATAATAGCAAATACAAACCTCGTCCGGAGTCTGATCAGCTCGGAGGCGACGACCATCAAACAGGAAAGCAATGGAGTTGAAATCCACTGACTGTCTGTCACAGTACGCGTTCATCAGCTTTTTCAGTTGAGTGCTTCTCTTGATCCTGAAGAACACTTCATTTCCATCCTACAACATCCAACAACATTTCAATGTTATTTGACTTGTTTCATATCTCCAATTTTACTGTGTTGTGACATAGTGAAAACATTTCAAGAAGCCCCAATAACAAAAAACAAGATCTCAGAATCTGGATATACATAAAACTGATTGAGCCATGATTATACTATCAGGGGAGGCTTGGCAATCAAACATCTATATTCCAAATATTACAACAAACATATGAAAGGAAGTTCACCAGATCCAAATAAATGTGTTATTCTGAATTTGCCCCAAACTAAGAGGTTTTAAATGAATCTTTTTGAAACTTATTAACAACCCTAGCACTTGATGCAGCTTAGCAATGTTTCCACTGAGAAATCTTATCCAAACTATCTGTAACTTTCCTTTATCTAAACAAGTTTGGAATTTCTGTTTGCAACTCCAAAACTAGGGTTTCAGCAAAAGCAATAGAGAATAAATTTTGAAAATAAAATCCATGATCCAGAGCTTTCCACACAGATATCCACACATGCAATTACTTAGAAAAATTAAACGCCTACATAAACAACTATTTAGTTGAAGTTGCATAAGAAACACACAAATTCAATCAGCTTCTATTCTTTAAATTTCAAAAAAAAAAAAATTACAGAAATTTAAAAACTGATTAGTTCATAAATCAGGGTATAATTATTTTAAAATTTGAATCCATCTTAAATAATCTCAAATTTTGAAAAATAAGACTAAACCTCAGCACAAATTCGATCACATAACAGTTCATCAGCCGCCATAAACTTCATAACCAAACAAATCCAGAAAATTCAAAAAAATAAAAACATGAACTCAAAACCCTAAACGAACGTTTCAACCAAACAATCCGAAACTATACTATGAACAACAGCATCAACAACAAGTAGATCTGAAATCGAAGAAGATAATTCAAATTTACGAACCTGACCCTTGACCTTGAGGTTGATGTGAGCACCACCTTGCTCCGTTGGCTTCTTGTCTTCCTCGT
Organism: Stylosanthes scabra; assembly: GCA_036250425.1. Classification (NCBI taxonomy): domain Eukaryota; kingdom Viridiplantae; phylum Streptophyta; class Magnoliopsida; order Fabales; family Fabaceae; genus Stylosanthes; species Stylosanthes scabra. The sequence goes on along the minus strand of JASCZI010211756.1, from coordinate 2,477 downwards.
TCGTCACGCCCGACATATTCTTCTCACTTTCTCAAACCAAATAAAAACTCTCTCTCTGATGAATTTTTCTCCGCCGTGAACCACCGCTGAAAACCACCGTGTGCGACTCTGCGAATGGAAAGAGAGAATAAAGAACCAACCAACCAACAAAGTGTTGGTAAAAGTGAAAGTGAATATTTATAGTGTTAATGAAAGTGGCGTTAGAGACACGAAAATGGACGGCTCTGATTTGATTGGTACACTTGTATCTGACGGACCGAAATATCTTTCTATTCCCTGGTCAAACTTGAACTCTTTTTTATTTTTTTTGGCCAATGGCTTTTTGGGTGTTAGGTCTTGATTGGGCCAGCTCAACAACTTTCTCATTCAATGTTTCTGTGAAAGGCTTTGAGATATTGGGCCTATTAATTCTATTGGCCCAAACTTATTTTGGTCCAAAACTAGGTGACCTAAAACAATATATGAAACCTGGAAAAATTTGCTAATAGAAAAAAGTCTTATGTAGGCCTAGGCCCTGTTTACTCACCCAAAAAACAATCTTATACGGAGACATATACTGAGTCTTTTTGAATGATTTTGAATTTTTGATTAAGTGGAATCAAAATATATAATCAAGTTTCTAATAATAGAATCAGCATATCATAATTCAATTTGGATTAGTCTAGTGATCAAGTCAATAGTCTATTTAAATAAGTGTCGGAGATTCGAATCTCACATTGTACATATAGTAATTTATTTTTCAGCGTGATTAATTAACTGATTCGCTTAAATCACATATTGTGCATCCAGTAATTCACTGGCGAGCGCTAAAAAATATTTTATTCAAAATAAAACATGAAAATAACAAACATCTTTTTACTCACCTTCGTGGCACAACAACAATGATTAGATAGGCATAGGCTTTATAAGATTAACTCTATGATCCTTACCTCTTAGGTAATCTAACTTTAGTATGTAGAGTTTTGTTCAAAAACATATAACTACCACCACATACGATGTTCTTGTTTTAGTATATTCATAAGTTTGTGTATTCTCCTTGTAGTTTGACATATATAGGTGAATAGCATTATATGTGTTGTCATTTCATTCTTTAGGAAATAACTTTATGGTGTTAGTTTCATTCTTCTTATGTTTCTACATTTATGTTAAGCTTATATATATATAGTTTGGCATCATCAAGAAGCTAAGAGAGAAATGAAATATAACACGTCAACTTGCATTGCTATGATCACTTCCGCCAAATTTGGGCAGTAGAGATCTCCAAAATAATTAAGATATGCTCCTTTTGTCAATATCTTCGGAGAAATAGGCATGCATATATACCTTAAAATCTTAGATAGACCTACCCAATTTATAGCTCTCTATGACCTAAAATTAATATTCAATAGTTATGTTTATTTGTTCTATTTGTCTCTCTAACCAAACTTTTAATTAGATTCATACAATTAAAAATTTTATTATTAAATAACTCTTATTAGTTATTATTTTTCGAAAAATTACATAACTTTAAAATATTACATAATTGGTCGTATATCAAATACAAATAAGAATATTTTAAAAATTGTCAATGAGGTATAGCTCAAATGGTATTTAGCTCCTTCTCATAATAGAGAAATTAAAAATTAATATTTTTTTAAATAAAAAATGATCTAATTGAAACTTTTTATATAATATAAAAATTTGATTAAAAATTAGTAAAATTATAAAAATCCACATAATAATAAAGTCTTAATACTAAAAATAAATAAAGAAACTTGAGCCACATTTTACTATAACTACATACAAATACGTAAAGTAAAATGTTTGTGATGTACGAAAAGCTAAGCTAACATGTATATTGTGATAGATTTGTGATATATATATTTTTTTAAAGATATGTTGATGAAGAAATTCAACTCCCAAGCTTCTACTAGAGAAATGAGATAAATGTCATTTGAGCTACACCTCATTGCTCGCATGATGGATTTGTGATTTCCATGAACCTTTTATAGTGAGGTTGATATTAATATGTTATGAAATAACCTTGAAAACAAAAGTCAAATACTATAACGTTATATCGAAGTTAATTCTATCAAGGTTTAAAAATTTAGGTGACAAATGCTATTAGGAGTAGATGATTTTCATATAGAAAATCATAGCATTAATCACCATTACCAAAAACACGGTAACGTCTATGAAGAAAGCAATCTACCAAACCCACTATTTTCAAATCTAATCTAATTGTGTTTATTTCCCCAACACTACTATCAATCACTTCACGGTTCTGATTAAAATTAAATTGTGTTTAAGAGAAGTTTGTTATATGTTTTTGAAAAAATTTTGGTGTACACTTTATATTATATTTACCTCACTAATAAACATATATTGTATAAAGAAAAGTAAATTTTCATTATATAGAGAAACAAGAATATATATATATATATATATATATATATATATATATATATATATATATATATATATATATATATATATTT
>JASCZI010211755.1:5258-50290 GCA_036250425.1 Stylosanthes scabra | reverse complement strand
TACTATTAGGGGTGCTGGTGAGTTATAAATCTGTAAATATGACTAGGTATTTTACTGCTTGGTTTTTACCATTACGTGGCTTGGCTGAATTTTGCTTTGCCACCCCCTGGTTTTAGAAATCATATTGTCTTGTGAACCATGTTCCATTAGTACAAAATTCCTATCTTCATTTTGTCTCTCGTCCAAAACAAGCATGCATCTGGCAGCAGCCTACAGGATGATTTTATCTCATGCACTTATTTTCATTTTCAGCTGAAAACACTATAAATTGCTTGGCATTTGGGCTAAAATTCGACAAGCTGAAATGCTTTCTTTTTTTGAAAATTACAACAGAAAGCGAATAAAGTGATTGAGTGAAGGCAAGGAATTTGGCATACCATTCGGTTTTATTGTCAGCATCTGTAAGATGTCTTCCTGTGGGTCAGAGCAATCGTGATGGACCAACGTTTTAGGAGTAGCCTAGAATCAGAAACTTCTTTAGTATAATGTTTAGCATAGGAATGAGAGATGAGAATATCAACTAAGTTGGATCGGTCAAATGATTAGCTCAGTTATCCCTTAAAATAAGGACTGATTCCGGTGTACATTACTAAAGAATCCATTTGGATGGTAACTGAGTACTAAGTAGATTAGATGCAGTGACAGTATAGTATCCCATCAAAAGTAATCTTCTACATTATTATTATTAAAGAGAAAAAAAAAGTATGGAATTGCTTACCTTCGTTAGCATAATAGAATTCAACTTTATAAAGTTGACCTTGTTTTTGAAGAGGCCAGTGTTTTAACTTTAAAAAAATAGCTAATTAAAACATACGAACCAATTCAGCGGGAAAACGACATTTCTAGTCAAGATTTCCTTGGAATTTTTGTAGGGAGTTCTCTTGGAAATAGTTGAACTGGTGACCAAAACTACGGTCTAGATCATAGTTCTACCAATTTGTTTAGTTTTTAAAAATAAAAAGATTTATTTGGAAAAATTACTTTCTTAAGAAGATAAAATACTAAAATAGAGAAATTTTTTAACAAAATTAGGGTGTGATTGATTTGTGTTTCATTTTTTATTTTTATTTTCACAATTTTCTGTTTTCTGAATTTTTTAAATAAAAAAAACAATAATGAAAAATAAAATTTTATTATTTTTATTATTTTTTTTTCTTTCATAAAATTCAAAAAATAGAAAACACTAAAAATAAAAACGCAAACTAAACGCAGTTTACAAAATGTAATAAAGGCCTACCGGAGAAAAAGAAGATTCAAAAAACCAACTTTTGGAACCTAATTTAAAAATAAGAAAACTGTAAACATAATATGAATGAAAAGAAAATTAAGCCCAACCCACGTTGACAGGTGAAGCTGAGGTTGGGAGAAATAAATTGAGGAAATTGGAAAAATACAAAAGAGTGGACCAACCATTTGCAAAATACAAAGTCTTGGTTGTTCTTTTTCTTACACAGTTACACATTTTATTAATTTTTGTAGTCAATAATGTACACAAAAATAATTGCACAAAAGTCAGTGAATTGTGGAATTTTCCACCACCTCTCTCCTCCCTCAGGCCCCAATCAATCATCAACACATAAAGCCAAACCCTCTTCAGTCCAGAAAAAATAATTAATTAATTACTAATAATAATTATAATAATAAAGATAATAATCTAAGAATGAAACTAAAATCGAAAATTCAATCGAAGATGCTGAATAGATCCGGTGACGGCAGCGGAGACAACACAGCGGTGGAAAGTAAACCCGGCGGACTCGCCACGAAGTTGGTAGCTGACCAAAACGGGCTCAGTTCCTGCAGAAATGACGCCGTTTGCGGGTCACTTGCCGGAGAAAAGAACCCCGACGATATCGGCGGCAAAGCCCCCGGCGCCGGCGATAATATACTGGGGAATTGACCCATCTCTACTCCTACGCCTTCCAACAGCCAACTCATGTCCTCATCTCCGCCGTGAACTCTTTCCTTCTCCGACGGACTCGTCTTCTCGATCGACGCCAGCCTCGCTGCCGGTGATATGTCGCCAGATCTGAGGGGCGGTTCTTCGCCGGATGAGGAGGAATTAGGTCCGGTGAGGCGCTGTACGACGTTCATGAAATCGTTGACCGTGACGTGGAGCACTTTAGGAGAAACGGAGTAGATGATAACCGGTTCGCGGTGCTGGGCGGCGGCGTCAGGAGGCGGCTGCAGAGGTTGGTTTGCGGCGGCAGGCTGAGGCGGACGCGGCGGCTTGCTGATCTTGTGGGAGTCTTTGCTGACTCTGAGAGGCGGTGGGCGTGGACCTTGGATCGGAAGCTCTCGCCTGGAGGATGGCGATGAGGTGTCGCCGGAAGTGAATCCCGGCAGGTTCATTGTGGTGGTTGACGGCGGAGCTTAGAGGAAAGAGGAGAAATGGGTGTTAATAGAAAGTTGAAATTAGAGAGGTTTGCGTGAGGCTGGTTTAAAAAATGAGTGTATGATTATATCTTTTTATTTATTTATATTTTCATCTATTTTCTGAGGGAAGGATCAACACGGTGTGTTCATTGACTCAGGCCATTATGCTTAGTCAAAACACGTGGTCTACTCTTCCTCAAATATCATCTATTCACTTTGCATTTCTGAAATGTGTGGAGGAAAAACCAATTACCATAGAGTGTCTCTTTTTTACGAGAAGTTAAAGTGAGTATTTTAAGTCCAAAGGGAGCAATGAGGTACCTTCAAGTTTGAGTGTTGGGTCCATGAACTTTAATTCGAGTAAGTATTCGACACTTGCCATTTGACAAGTAACTGCTGAAATATGGACTCACTCACCCTCTGTGGGTTACATTATATATTAAGAACCGATAACGTGATGCTCGTGACGAATAAAGCCTCTCTCCCATCCAATCTTTAATCTTATACAAACATATCCTACATTCTGAGGCTACTATTTCTCAGACCTAGCTAATGAAGTTTCAAATCCAGACTTCAAGGGACCAAATTGCTTTCTTCTACTTCTTTTTTCCACCTTCCACCGTCGTTGATGACTTTTAAACATCCACCGTGCACTCTTCTTCTATATCGATCCATCTAATCTTTGAAATGGGTAGAGCTTCACATTAAATGGGCTTTTGTCTACTCACGATTTTGAGTTTTCTAATAAAAAATTATGATAATATCAATATCAAATATCATGAACAACGAAGGATAGGCTAGCTGATCCCATATACAAATACAAGTGTAATGTTAGAAATGGAGAGAGTAATGAAGAAGGGTTTTGTGTATTAGAGTTATATGAAATAGGTTATAATGTAAAGCTATTTATAGATAAAAAAATCTAAAATATCTTATCACGTAACATTTGACCAATAAAGTTTACAAGCTTAACATCCTACATTTAACTTGGTGAGATTAATTTGGTAACTTTGGATCTGAAAGAAGGGGATTCCAAATACAACGAGGTAATGTTAGATACCTTATATTATGTAATGTAATAATATCCCAACCGTTCTTGCTAGCTAGTGACACTTATTATGTGCCACGGAACCTTACTCTCCTTTGGGTTGAGATTGCTTTAACGATCGAAAAAGCTAGTGACACTTTATTATTATTTTGCACGTGAAGTTAATAGTTGGGGAAATTGCAGTTAATTTCTGAGACGCATTACGTGGATATTAGAAATCACGATTATACCATAATTGGATGTGCCCATTGTTGACAACTGAATTGGATGGTACACTCTCCAAAGTGCACACTACTGCCCACCGAAGAATGATTTCCTCCTCACATTCACACTCCTGTATGCACCCAACAATGAGATATTCATTGCGGTCGTTCTTTTTTTTTTTTTTAAAAGTCTTTTAGTCAAATTGAAACATTGCCTTTTTTTTAATTCTGACACTTACAGATTTTACATCTTGCATCTCAAAAAAATTAAAATAATATATAAATATGGACCCATATATTCTTTTAATAAAACTTACATCTTTATCATTTATATCTATACCGTATAAGCCACCTTAATAGATAGATTAGTAAACTGATCTTCAACCTAAATTAGTTCCTAAAGTTGAATATAGTTTTTTTTTTTTTTTGTAGGAGAGGCTTCCAATTAAGGTTTTTGTAAAAGTTTGTTGTTTGTGAGCATAAAAGTCAGGTGGACCTTATAAAAACGGCAGAGACCAATTAAATGATATACAAAAAGCTCAAAGGTAGAAAGGTACCTGAGTCCAAAAAGAAAAAAAGAAACGTACCGAATAGGCTTCAAATGACAAGTACCTAAACAAAAAATGTCCAAAAACAAAAACAATAAAGAAGGCTATCAAAATAAAAGGACTGGCCTAATTAACAAATAAATGAAGGATTTGATTTATATATCCTGTCCAGGATATTTGCCTCTATAGGTTTTTGGGCTTAGCCCGAGTCCAAAAAATATTTATTTACTTTCTCAACATATTTTACATTTGAATAACAAGAAAAATATATACCAGCTAAAAAATTAGAGAATAACAGTAAATAAATTTTACATAATTCGACCATATATATATATATCATGCTGTCTGTGATGAATTTGTAACAGATGGCTATGGTGATCAATTTTAGGAGATTGTGGGATAGAGTGACGCATGGAGCTCTCTATCTAAGTTTGACATCTTTTAAACGAAACTACAATGTGAAAGGTGCATGGATATAATAGTCAGTTGCTTGATAAAATTAATTTAATTTTTCAATAAATAAAATATGTAAATAGCTGTAAGTTCCAAATGAATTGTGCTATGAAAAAAGGTTAACATGCTCTTTGCTGCAACATTAAAGTCCTTTCTTGAGGTGTGGGTTTTTTTTTTTTTTTTTTTTGTTAGTGAATTTTTTTTTTTGAAAAAAATTATTATTGAAGGTTTGCTTATGAGCACGAAGGTGGGTTTCTCAAGTGAAGAGGGGCTACCGTAGTCCACTGTAAGTCTATGACCTCCGTCAATCCATACCTGTGGAGTTGTCTCACTCTACCATAATTTCAATCACAGCACAAGAAAATTCCATCGAGTAAAGTATTTACTAAAAGGCGTTCAATCGGGACAAATCCATAATGGCACTGAAGCTGTACTCGTAGGCTGCGTTTGTTTCTGATGGACAGAACACTGATGGACATAAACCTGTTTGGTGACAGAGACATGGACATTGGACATACTGTCTCTAGCCTAATTTTCATTGTCTCTGTGTCCACTTTTGAATGAAGGACACTGATAGACACAGAATTTAGAAAAATGAACACGTTATTTTTAATAAATTTTTTTCTTTTTTATCCATAAAACTTTTTTATTATTCCATCATTATCTTTTTAAAATGATAAAAATATAATTTACATTAAATTTTAGTTTTGTCTATGTGTGTCACGTCCATTATCGCCAAACACATTACAAAGACATTAAATTTTAGTGTCATGTTCTATACTGTCTATGTTCCAGTGTCTTGTCTATTTCCTATAAACAAACGTAGCTGTAGAGACCACGGCGGCCATCAATGGCACCATGAATGGAACAAGATAATTAAACAGGGCCTTTCAACTATTGCAAACAGACCAAACCTCATCCCTTCACCGCTTGATACATGACAATTGCCATTGATGGCATCATGAACTTTTTTCTTGGGTCAGAATTGCACTATGAATAGAATAAAATGATAGAATAGGACTCCTTCAACTACTCGAAAAGAGCAACCCAACAAGAAACCTTTTTTTGCCAATTTTTCCATATTGCCCTCATAATGAATAGAAACTATCACATCTATTTCTCTCTTATTCCTCGGATTAGATGCTCCCAATTATAATACATGGCACAAATGTACTGGTTGGTCAAATCCCAGCCATCCTTGCCATTGATGACACGGAAAAGAAGAAGAAGAATGATATAAAGAAAAGACACTTTATTTAAATTGAAGAAATACATATAATAAATTTGAAAATGATAGATTGAAATTGGATAGAAGCGAATCACTCTGCCTTCTATACAATTTCTCGATGTAACAGTTAAGGATATTACACACCTCATCTGTTCACAACATGAGTTTGAAAATTAAAGAGAAGGTGAATCACACAATCTTCCATTCAATTTTCCGATACAATAAGAGATGGATATTACACACACATCACTTGTACACACCATGGTTTCATAACGAAACCAACAAGTTGTATCATACTACTAAATGTCTGACTCCATTGATTGACGACGATAATAATTTATGAGGTATTTATACACCTTTTATTACAAACCCTGATTACAAAATATATTAAATTCAAAATACAAAATCAAATCAAATATTCTAAAAATATAAACTAATAAAAACTAAATAAGTCTGCAATCTCTTCATATCTAGAGTATTAATACACGTATTAATTGATCTAAAAAAGCCAGCATAGAACCCCATATATATATATATATATATATAAATAAAGAGAGAAGGGGGGATAAACTACTTAAAAAATTAAATTTAAAATAGTGACAAATATTTACTGAATAATATCAAATGAATTTTTTATTTGACAAATAAACAACTTGTGCATTTTATCTGAACTTTTGTAGGAATACTCTAAAGAAGTGCATACAAGAAATTGGAGCAAATTTGATCATTAAACCTCATTTTTTATTTACTTAAAAAATTTCAATAATTCATAAAAAAATGTTCACTTAGCATAAAACCATTACATTTTAAAAATAAATAGATCTTATTTTTCTAATTATACTTGAAAATTTTGTATAAAACTTTAATTTTTAAAGTCTTTTTGAAAATATATATAATATCTTGTTATTTGTATCATGTTTAAAATTTTCTTTTTGTAAGGTTGTTTCTCCTCGTTTTCGGATATTGTTTTATTCATATATGTTCGTGTGTGTGTGTTATATTAGGTGAAGTGATCATCGTGATTCATGACCAAATATTGAAGGTTAGTAAAATTATTATGAATACGGAGAACAGAGAACATCATAGGCTATACATGATTCTAGGCTAAAACATTTTGATGATGCACATGGTCTTCCAGATTATATCCCTATGCATCATACATATGCATAATGCAGATCTTGAATATAATTACATGATGAGAATTGAGATGGTGAATAGTTTAATTTGATGTAGAAAACTCTCGATGATGAGTATAGTAGTAACACGATTCTTCCAAGGTTACCACAACAAATCCAACCTAAGCTACGTGGCTGTAACAGTTCTATATAGGTAGATCTATGTTAATGATTTTTCAAAATTATATACTAAGATTACATTCGACAATTTTATATAATTTTATATGATAATAAATTATAGTGAATAAGTAGTTATAAAATTTGCCCTTTTTTTAGTTTTTTATAGGTCAAAGTCTAATTTTTTACGAATCAAAATTTTATTTAAGGACTTCGCTTACAAATGCATTATATTGAGATAGATGGAACTCCGAATATTTATTTAAATAGACGAGTGAGATGATTGTTTAATCAACTCAACATTTAAAAATAGTTAAAATTAAGATTCCATATTTTTAGTATTTTATAATCTTTTAATTTAACCACATTTTTAATTCAAATTTAAAATATTATTATATAACAAAGAAATATGACTATAATTTTAACTATCGACATTTTCGTCACAATAGCAACTTTTGATTTTCCGAATTGTTCTTTTAATCTAGATATTTGCATTGACATATATGAACAATAATGTTAATTAACTATTAAAAATTTAGTCAACATCAGTGAATATCTTAAATTGAATATTCTATTTCTCTAACTTATGAATTTTTTATTTTTAAAAAATTACAAAATTTTATTAATTACCAATATTTTTTCATATAAATGTAATTCTTTTTGTTTTAGTTGTAGGGAGTTAATTCACCATTGAAAATTCAACCACAAGTGGATTAAATTTTCTACCACCTTAGAATGAGAATAATGGGATTATAATTAAGTGAAAGAAAAATATATAATTGATGGTTGTGTTTGTACGTTGATGATATTTTGATAAGAATGCGAAGTAAATACTAGCTAGTGCTAATAATTGATCACTTTTTTATCAGAAGGGAAACGATAAAGTTGTAATATGAAGTGGTAAAATTAAGATGTGATAAACACGAAGAAGCAATAGAAGAAAAAGATGCATGGGATAGACATGAACAAACAATAATACACCAACAAAAAAATAAACGTGTAATAATAGTAAGCATGCAGTAAGTTAAATCCCTAGCTATGTTGGTGATGGAAGTAATGAAAAGTTGAAAAGCATATCTATGAAGATATGGAGCCCAGCTTAGTTGACCTCTTGCTCATCTCGTAATGGGTCACGCAAGCATACATAATTGGACACTTATACTCCTTACTCAAGTATGAGTAGCTTCTGGAATATGCTCAATATTATTAATACTAATATCATTTAATTTATTTGTCATGTCATTTTCACAGTGATGAAAGCAACCAAGATAAGCATATTCCCCTACAATATACTAAGTTCTAACCATCCATCATATCAGATCATATACAAATCCCACTTCTTTCTTTTAATTAAGGATAAAATGATTTACCGCGGTCATAGCATTATTCACCGCTTGACATCACCCTCATTCCGTGACCTGTCACTGTCATCACAAACTTTCAATTTTCCACCGCCATACATACCATAACCATACCATACCATACCATACCATGTACCATATATATAATTGAACCTCTTAGGAGCTTCAAGCTCTGTGTCGTTTGTTTCAATCATTACACGCCCTGTTTCTATTTCGAGTTTCAAAGATGGCAAGTCTAGGAGAGGAGGAGTTGGTAAGGATGGTACAAGATTTCATAGAATCAGAATCAACACCTCCTACCATCAATTCCAATTCCTCAAAGAATCATCAAACCCAATATTTTATTTTGCAGGTAACTAACTATTTCTGTTCAAGTTTTTTTCTCCATCTCTCATAGCTTGCATGTGTTTGCAACTAACTGGTTTTGTTTCAGGATATTCTGACAAGTAGTGAAACAGCAGCAGAGTCAAAGATCTTGAATTGTGTGACGAAGCATATGAGAAGCAGACAAGTTGGTGCTACTTCTGAGAAAACAACTAGTAACCTTAAAAGATGGCTTCTTAAGAGGTTGAAAATGGATGGCTTCAATGCTTCTCTCTGTCAAACAGCATGGCCCACCTCCGTAGGTTGTCCTGCTGGTAATTCATTAATCAAACTCTTGTTTCTCATCAATTAGTTTTGTGATGAGTTCGTTAAGTAAGCTTAATTAATTTGTTATGACAGGTGAATATGAATACATTGAAGTGATAGGTGAAGATGAGAATAAAGGGAAGAAGAATGAAGTGAGAGTAATAGTAGATATAGATTTTAGGTGCCAATTTGAACTTGCAAGGCCAACAGAATACTACAAAGAACTGACAGAGTCAATTCCAGTAGTGTTTGTTGGAAGTGAGAAGAAGGTGTGCAAGGTAATATCATTGATGTGTTGTGCTGCCAAAAAGTCTCTAAGAGAAAAGGGTCTGCACGTGCCACCATGGAGAACCACAAGATACATGCAATCCAAATGGCTCTCTAGATCATCTGACACTAATAATAATAATAATGGTGATGTTTATAGAAATTGGGTGCCTCCAACAGTGAGGCCAAGGAGAAGAGATTTAGATGGTGGTGGATCTGCTTTGTCAACTCAATTCTCTAACATGGGAGTCAGTTGTTGCTATGTTTAATTATTAATGGCCTTCTCTTGTATGTGATAGATCATACATCAGCTGTTCTGAAGAATTGAATGCCCAATTTTGGATGAGAACCATTTTTGTGTTTTTCATATACATACTACTTGTAGCTGCTTTTCTGATGAGACAAGAATATACGTGAAATCCATACTAGAGTTTTCATTCATCTCTTGAGCATCAAATTAAAAATCCTCTAGACTATTGATCAATAATTGTTTGTATAGTCAGTCAATTTTAATTTGTTTTAATTATTATTTAATTAAAATATATATCTAATATAAGACGTTATTATATGATTGTTCAACTATAATACGAAGATATTAAAGATTGATGGGTAAGAACACGGCCATCTAACCTTCAATATTTTGTGGTCCGAGGATGATGTATTTATGTAAGTAAAACCAGAAACACATTAGTTTCTGTCTCAGTGGGCCTAAACTGACTTTGATGAGGATTCTCTTTTCTATAATTCTATGTCGTGTAGGTTTATATTTTAGGTGTTTTTATGTGAAAATAATATTAAAAATTATTGGAGAATTATTAGTTTAAGAATAATTTTACATCTATATATGCCAAATATATAAATAATGAAGTATAATATAAAAGTTTTGATTATTTTATTAGGAGTGATCCATAGATTTGTGCATGTTAATTTAATTAGTATGTGTTTATGTTGATATTTTAATTATTATTTTTTAATAAAAAACTCTTTTATTTGAGCAGCTATATATCTTTAGAAGTAGAGAAAGACAAAGGGAAGGAGGGAAATTAAGGAGTAAGTATATAATGTTATTGATGGAAAATACAAAAATGATCTCTCTCATGTAGTTGAATTTTATTGATAAGAATGAATGTTCATGTATATATTATCGTACGTCTAAACAAGTTAATTATGTAGCCCAAGTGAATGACGTATGAGTAAATTAAAGATGAGAACAAAAGAAGCAAGACATTCAGTATTGAATTAGTGGATCATGTAGGTAAGGAAAACCAGTGGCGAAGGGAAAAACATGTGGCACCAAAACCACAAGACTTTAATTTGCTTGATCATACACAAATAAGAGTACGACACATTATATATAATAATATTTTGATCCAATTATCCTCTTACATATATAATACATACATACCTTGTCCTTCGTCACTATCTACCTTTGGGAATTGGGAGGGACCCTCTCTTTCTCTTTCTCTTTCGTCGTTTCATGTCAACACGCGTATTTTAATTTGGAGTGCTGTATAGCGTTTAATTCTTGATACTGAGATTGGAAGAGTGAGATTAAGTATTGTGTTTGATTTACAGAAATTGAAATTAAAATTTCAATTTCAATTTTCAGAATTTTAATATTTTCAGTACTTTCAAATTGGAGGAACTAAAAGATTAAGGACTGAGATTGAAACTTTAATAATATTTTTTTACTCAAATACCTTCCATCCACATTATAGTTTTCAATACTAATATTTATTTTGCTCCATCAACTTAGTTTAATCTTTATCTCTGAATCTCTATCTCTAATTAATTTTAAACCAAATACAATACACAAACTTATTTTAATCTCAGTCTCTTAGTCTCAGTTCCTAAGTCTTAGTCTCTCAGTCTCAATCTCTTTCCCAAACAAAGCCTTAACTATTAATCATCCTTTCTATCGTTTTCTTTCTTTTGTCCCTTTGCGTACCATAATTAATCCACTCATATCATCACCATCACAATCCCATCATTACATAACCCTAATATTTTTCTTTACTTCCCCAACTTAATGACAGTTTTGCATGAATAAACAAAATCAAATCAAAACCGTTGATATAATGCGGAAAGGAAAGTGGTATTGTGGTTAGATAAGATGAATGATTGAGGATGTCGTAGAATCCGATGACATACTTTTTATCCCAAAGTCGAATCCCACTTCATTCCCTTGCAAAATATGGATTAGTTAAGTTGGTGTTGTGTCTTGTACTAACTTCACTCAAATATTTTGGATATACTCATTACTAGATAGTACTACTATATGTATATAGTATGTATGTTTATACTTTGGAGATTATTCTAGTTCATTATGGATTATAATAATAAATTTGAAATATTTATGGGTTCAAATTTTAAAGTAAATAATTTTTTTTATAAAATATATATAATGAACAATATTTAAAAAAAAAAGAAAATTTTACAGAAAATTTTTACACGAATTCTCTTCTATATTATTATTATTATTATTATTATTATTATTACTTTGAAACTACGACTTTTATTTGAACTATTATAGGTCCATTAGACATGTAAGTATGTAACACAAGATAATTTTGTTGGCCAATACTTCTGTAGTCTGTACAGTGATCTTATTGTACATTTAATAATATGTGTTTTTTTAAGTTTATTTTTTAATTGAAAATAAAAATTGTAGTGATTCGCATAACACCTACTATATCAAATAAATCTATATAGAAGTATTCACCAATTTTATTTTATTTTTCTTTTGGTGACTATTCACCAATTTTATTTGCCTTACGCCTTTACCCTTTTAATTTTATCACTAAGCGGCATAAAAAAAAATTCCTTTCATTAAACAAAAATAAAGCCTGGCCCATTAATAATAGAGTTTCAAGGTTCCTCTCTTTGGTCTGGGTTTAGGTACCCGAATGACAACGAAAACTTGATATTCGAAAGTCCAAAAATAAGATAAATTTAAAGCCAGGCTTAGATTTAAAAATGGGCCCTCACCAAAAAGAATTATAAATAGGCTATAAATAAGCCTAAACAATGAAGAGCCCAAGATGCAGTCAACTATTCACGGTTTTCATCTTTAACGACTACCCAGTAACCAAAAACACAAAATCTTCAACGGCCACCTAAATTTCATATGGATAATTTCACTCCATGTAAAAAAAAATCAATTTGTTTTTGGTGTCTAAAAAATCACCTGAATAAGACAATAAAAAAAAAAGAAAAGAAGATAGAACCCTTATTCTTTATTCATGTGTCTTCCTCCCTAATTTACAGCACTCGTTTGGAAGTTAAGTAGATGCAGGCTATGTTGCATGGACACGGATACGATAGGACACGCGACATACCGACATATTAATCTTATTTTTTTTTATCACACAGAGACACAGTATATATAAAATATAATGTATTTTTAATAAAATTATAATAATATATTCATATTTTAATTATATTAATATTTAATTTATTATCTTTAGATATTTTTAATGTTTATTTTAATTATATAAAGTATTTAAGATAATTTTTAGTTTTAAGAAATAGTAATATATACTACTTTTAAATTTATTTTAACGATATAAATTATGAATAAAGTTGGACACGTAGATACGTGGTGATATTTTGGAATGTCAAATGTGTCTGAAAAAGTATTTTTTTTTTGTTTTTTAAGGACACGGATGGATACTTAAGACACGCGTTGTGTCAGTGTGTCGTGTCCAAAAAATATCTATAGATACGCGAATTCAACGAAGTGTCTGTGCTTCATAGATCACAAGTCTTCGTCAAAACAAAGTAAAAAGAATGAAAATAAAATTAAATAAAGTTAAAAGGGAAAGAAAGACGACAAGTCGTTTAAACTTGAACACTTGATCAATAATTTGATTGATGAGAATGCGTATGAAAAAAGGTTTTGAAATGGAATTAGTTACCACCAGAATAGTGGAGAACGGGATAAAACAGATCAATAGTGCAGACCAAATATAACCATGTGACTAGCCAGTTACTGAAGTCAGCGGTGAACTTTAATTTGATTCCCATTGAGCGGAGGAACCTTGTAAATTTAAAAATTATGCACATGATAATGATATGGAATGGATTTCAATTTTCAAAATTAGATACAAAGACATTTGACTAAAGTGTAAAAGGTCACGAAACACAACGTAGAGGGGGACAGAGTAATAACTGGTTGAACAAACACTCATGTTAATTCAACCATATACCCATTGTTTTGAAATGAAATCATGTTAGATAGGGAAGAATTCTACGGTGAGGTGGTTACCTGATAACTACTACACTGTGCGTGATTACCAGCTACAATATTCCCAAGCACACCAAGAAGCCAACAAGGTCTGGGGGGATAACAGCATTTGTTTAATAATTAGTAATTAATTATTGTAAACCCAATCGCATCGTCGTAGGTAGTGGAATGACCACTGGGGGAGATGGACAAACAAATAATAATTTATTAGTTAGCTAACCATACTACCACTAGAGGGGTTAGGATTAGTGCACTAGAGTGAGTCTAGACTCTTCTCTCATTCTAGTAATTTCTGTTTTAAGTATTTAAATAAATCAGTTTTATTGTAAGATATACTTCAATCACTGACCCGTGAGCACTGCATTCCAATCAATTTTGCTTTACACACCATTATTCATTATTCCGATAATCAAGTGTGGGTGTTGGGGCCACTCGCCACTCTACGGTCTACGCAAAGCAGCAAAGGCACGGCACAGCCCATTCCTCCGTCCGCTCTTAAAACTTGCATCATCATATCATATTATAAATAAATAACGTACAAGCAAACGGCCCCTTCTTTTAATCCTACTACTCAAATCATTCATCATCGTGTCTCCTCAAATCTCAACGGCCGATCATATTCACTTTTTTGTTTTTACCATCTCACTTGTATCGTGGAACAAGGATTATAACTTACAAGTGTTAGGTTGTTGAAAGACACTAGTATCATCATATCATATTATCATCCATCATCTTTTGTCATACATGATAGCGGTGGAGCCCATAACGCGTTATATTCATCCTCTCCACCACTCACTTTTCTTATACTTCCCTTGAACCTCATCATATATGAGCTTTTACTTGATCTCTTCATGCTTATGTAAACAACTATTAAATATGCCACAAGAATTTTCCTATAATATAATTACACATCGATCTTCCAAATGGTCGGTCGCCCCAATAAAGTTAGTAGTGGAATCAGCCACTTTTGAAAATAAAACTACATTTGGTTATTTTAATAGTAACTATATATTTATTAAGTAATTAATTAGATAATATGAAATTAATAATTTAAAATTGTCATCATAATTTAATCCCAACAAACTTATGGTAAAATCAACTCCATTTGAATATTTACTATAGCTAATAATGAGATTACAATTTAGGAGTGTTGGCTCCTTGAGAATTGAATATACTCATCTCCTTGGATGAAATTCTGCACTGAATAGGCAAAAACATGGTCCGAAGGGACCTTACTACTCCATGATACCCTCTGAGACAGATCAGAACCAGGTCCCTTGTTCTCAAATTCTCCATAGTAGAGTGTCTTGAGAGCAAAGTCACCACTCCATGGCATCCAACCCTGGGGTGTGATCAGTGCTTCCAAGAAGCAATTCATGTAAACTGTTCTAGAGTACTCTTTCCAAGGCCTGCCCAAGTAGTTCTTGTGCACTTTCGGATTGCTATTATACAACTTCATGTATTCCTCCGTCCCATTGATCAGGCAGTTCTGGAACACAAACCCGGTCGATTCCGCGGGATCTGTCCTGCCGTGGGCCGTGACAGCGTTGTTCTCCCCCTTCTCCGGCTTCACTTGCCTTGGAGCCACCAAGACTTGGCTGTCTTGGAAGATGGCGGCGGAGTTTCCGAAGATGAAATCTACGTTGCCAATGATCCGGCATGATTTGTAGAACTGGCGGAGGGAATGAGCATAGAGTGTGTCTTGGTTGCCTATGAATTCACAACTCTCAATGATTGAGAGATCGCTGTCAAGTCTCAAGGCCACTGCTTGGTGAGCATCAGGGCCAGCAGTGTTCTGTATTGTGAGATCCTTTGCCAAGAACCCATCCCCAAGAACCGCTGCCAAAATTCACATAAAAATGAAAGTGATTGTTTACTGAACATGTTAAAAAGGGTTGAAATCAGGTAAGTCAAAATAAGTACAAGCAGATCGAGGAAACTTTCAATCTAATCATTCATGCCAGAAAAAGGATCCTGAAATATATTTCATAACAAACAATTGATATTTAAGCCGGTGAAAGCATTTTTGCACATGAGTCCTTAAAATCAAACATGCTATGAAAAGAAAAGAAAATCGGGCGCATGAACTTAAGCAGCATAGAATGGCCCACATTCACATGATCAAGATTCAAGAGAAAAATTAAAATGAGTATGTCTCTTTCGGTTTTTGTTTTTTAGGGACTACGAAAGCCGCGGCAAAAATTAAATAGGAAGATAAGTAGATAACTCTTGAGTAAGACACACCACCAGTTCACCGCCTAGTTACCCAAACATACCACTCAAAAGTTGAAACAAATTAATGCTAACGACATGTTCAGTAGCCAATAGATCCAGCATGAAAATGAAATCAAGGGCCAAAAACATAAATGATAACAAGTCAAAGAAATTAAAATACGAAATGCCCCCCTTAAAAAATCTATCAAATTTATTACTATATTGACTATTGAGAATTATACAAAATAAGTAGAATTATATTTTCTGAAGGGGCATTAAATTAAATTAAATATTAGTAATTTATTTGGAAAATATAATCCAGGTTGATCTATTAATTAATAATAATAATGATTTTGGAAAAGGAAAATAATCTTACCGACTGTGGCAGAGTTGTAAGTGGTCATGCCGGGCTGGCCGGCGTTAGCAGAGCCTGTAATGACGGTTTTGCCCATGCCGTCGCCCAAGAACACTAAATTCGTCTTTTCTAACGGAACTCTAACGGTCTCTTCATATATCCCTTCTTTAATGTATATCACGAACCTCCTTCCGCCGTTAATGTTACTCGGCGCCGCGTTAACCGCTTCCTGCACCGTCTTGTAACACCCATTACTACCATCCTTGCACACCGTAGCGTCCGCCTTCAGGTTCGTCGGAAACACCGGTACGGAACTTCCTCCGGACGATCCTGTCGCCTCCCAGAATCCGTCGCGCTCAGTGGCCGGCGGCTTCCACGTGGCCGTGTCTTTCCCGAATGCATCGTAGGAGAAGGCCATGGAGAGCGCGTTGCTTGAGAGTTGGGTGAGGTTGTCGATAAACGACATGGTTTGGCCGACCTTGGATGTGTCGTTGGCGTACTTGAGGCCATTCCAGCAGTCGTACTGGTAGACGAGGGCGGCGGTGAGCCAGGCGCGGGCGTCCTTGGTCTTGTCATGTGTGAGGGCGTCGGTGGCTTGGGATAGGCGGTGGTCGGAGTTGGCGAGTTCCTCGAGGCAGGTTGTGGCTGCGACGGTGCGGTTGCGGCTATCGGAAGAGGTGTCGAGGATGGAATTGACCATGGACTGGGCGGTTTTAAGATTTTGGGAGGAGGCGGAGATGGCGGCTTGGAGGAGCTGGAGGGAGGTTGGGTTGGGCGGGAGAGTGGTGGATTGGGAAAGAGTGGACTGGCATTGCTGGGGGAATCGTGTGCCCTTGCAGGCTTGTTGGATCGCCGGTGAGGCGTCGGCCGTGGGGGTGGGGGTGGGAGTGGAAGCGGAGGGTGCGGAGGAGTGTTGGTTGTGGTTGCTGTGGTGGTGACGCGTGGCGGAGGAGAGGGTAAGGAAGAGTAGGAGGGAGAGGGAGAAAAGGGAAATGAGTGAGAGGGAGGCCATGTCACGAGTTGGGGTTGTGAAGATGATGCTATTGCGTATTTATAAGTAGGAGATCTTACTCACTTAATTGTTAATTCATATTTATAATAATTTTTTACTAATTCATTGCTCCACATTTTATTAAATTGGATGCGGGTGGTGAATGGTGATGATTGATGAGTTGAGAAATGAGAATAAGGGATTCACGGGTTTGGTAATGGATGATGTGGATGTGGCACGCACTAGAGTACACACTACAGAGTGCAGTTGCGCACTATTCCAAAATGGAGACGGAGTCACGAGTTGGTGCTATTTGGTTCGGCCGCTGCAATGTGATTGTCTCCTTTTCATATTTTATTTTATAAGAGATTTTAACCTCATTTTCGACTTAAATCTCATTTTCACCCCTTAAATTTATGGGTTACTTTGTATTAGTTTTTAATATTTTAATTATACTAATATGATATCTGATATTAAAAAAAATATACTACATTAATCTTTGATAATGTAAAAAGGGTGTTAATTACTGTAAGAAACTAACATAGTGCAATTATTTGGACTAATCAACCCATCAATTTGAGGGCTAAAATGAGATTTTTAACTCCCTCATTTTCATACTAAGTTACTAACACTTCTATCCTTCTTTTACTTTTAACTACATTTTAAAACTCTCACAAGTAATTGCATTGATGTTATGCTGTAAATTAAACCTGTAAGTATCAACACAACAAGATACTAAAAGAAATGACAATCTACTCTTTTGTTAAAAAAAAAAAAATAGTTAAAAGAGATCATTATTTTTATATTTTCAGAGTTAAAATTTAATTGAAGTTTCACTTTGTTTAAAAATTAAGAAGATAATTAAAAATGATTAAGGTAATAATATATATATATATTTTTTTACATATACACCTTGATTTGGTAAAGTTTTTCATAGAGGTACTATAGCAATTTTGTGTTTAGTAAAACAAAAAGACGATATGTGTTGTGCTTACAGTTTTTAAAAGATGGAGTTGCTTTTAAAAGCACCTAAAGAAAAGTTTTTTAAAGATGACTTGTGCTTATCAAAATAAAAAACTCTAATATAACCTCATTTATTAATAACTATCTACATTTATTATTACATATATATTTATTATGGTCTTTTTAAATTTTAAAAGTCAATTTACCAAACACAATTATTGTTGCTTGTGTTTATTAAAAGACATTTTTTATTTTGATTTTACCAAACATATGTGCTACGATTTTTAAAAAATTATTTTTTAAAAGACAACTTTCATAAATTACTTTTAAAAAATAAAAACTTTACCAAACCAAGCACACATAAGATAAATAGATATTTATAAATAGATATGTCCATTATGATTCAATTGCTTTATTAGGTCTCTAATAAATGTTTTAGGAAAATTATTTGATATTCTGTAAAAAATATGAGGTACCGTATTTCATCATTTTTTAGCCGTTGATTTTAATTGATTTTAATTATAAAATAATATATAATTAAGATCAACAGCAAAAAAGTGGTAAAATACGATATGTGGATAATCTTCCAATGTTTTATTAACAATGGATGGTTTTTACTTTCTCCAGTTATCAAGCATGAAAAAATTGGGTAGTCATATACAGTATTATTTTTAGCTTTTACTTTTTAAGTAGTTAATAGTTTTTATTTTTGAGCTTTTTTAAATGCCTTATAAATATATATATACAACGCTATTTATTGCAGACATTTATTTTCTGTGATTTATTTCCTTTTATATATTCTTTGGATAGAATGATAAGGTTCCATTATTATTCTTTTTTTAAAAAAAGGAAAGATATCGTTTGTATTCATAATCCATAAGGATTATTTTTTTTTCTTTCCAAAATTGATATGAACCATACACAACTATTTAATAGAAATTAGTTTCTTAGCAATCATAAAATTTTGGATACCATATTCGTTTTTTATTTCCAATGGAAAAATTATCCATTAATAAAGATGTCATTTTTTCCTATAAGTATTTTATTAATTTTTTATTTTCATTTATTATTTATTTGATATTCTTTTAATTTTTTTATAATTTGTTTCATCTACCGACCATTTTATTTGATAATATTAAAATTCATTCGAGTGCTAATGAACCATAGTTTTAAATTGATTTAATATATTTTTAACTGATATTCATCTATGTGCGTATTTATTGATTCTTTTATGAGCAATTTTAAAAAAATCTTATTTTAAAATTAGTTTCATAATTTTCTTCCATATTTTATTTATCTTTTACTTTATAACAATCAGTTTGCAAAAATATGAGTTGCATTTGCATATTAGAACTTGTGAAAAATAGACTTTAGGATAGGCCCAGCCTTAAGAATAAGGCAAGTGTAGTATTAAACTAAATAAAATATAGAAGTTTTCTTACATATGAAAGCCTCAAAGTTAATTAGTTAATTTTTTTTTCTCTAAAGTATAGAATTGATAAAGAGGGTGGTAAATTAATTTTTTTAATTATTTTTGAGTTTACAGTTTTTTATTATTATTTATGAATGTCTTTTCTTAATCAATAATAATCAAAATATTATTTTATCATTTTTATCAATCTTTAGAAAATTTTGATTCAATTAATTATAATACAATCTCAATTTATTAGTTAACTCATTATCTAACCAAACCTACTTTCCTTTTATTTTTAGAGTCAAATCTGATAAGGTTTTCATTTTTCAAGAGTAGTTTAATAAAGTTGGTTTGTAAAATATAATTTTCTAAAACTTGTAACATTTATATTTAGTTATTAATATATGATATTATATTATTAAAATTTTAATTTTAGTATTTTGGATTGACAACAAGAATTGAACGAGGGAGTCAATTTTTTATTTAACAAAAATTTTTTAGTCATAAATTATAAATATTATATTTTAAATCATAAGTTTTAAATTCTAAATTTTAAACCTTAAATTTTAGACTATAATTTTTTTTTAATATATAAAAAAATTTGAATTCGACTCTAGAAATAAAATAAATTTAAACTCTAAATCCTAATCATAAAAATTAAATCATCGAGAAAATAAGGGTTATAAGAATAATTTGACTATAAAATATTAACTAATACTAACTACTCAAAACCTGTTTCCTATATTTTTTTAGGATAAATCAAAATGTTATTCAACATTGATTTTTAATATTTGAAGGTGAATTGATTTGTAGTTAAGAAATTAAGAGCAAACGACTATAAATTTTAATTTATTTTTATAATTATCTTATTAATATTTAAATTTATAAATTTTAAACGTTTATTATTTTTATAAAATACAGAATATTCTTTAGAAGTTAAAAAATAATTAGAATTATAAATTAAAATTTTCATTGTTTTTATAAAATTAATCTTTTTTATTTCTTAAAATGAAGGTGTAAAATGGAATGAAGGGGAGGATGATGCACAAAAGGCAAAAGCAGCGAAATCCAATTGGGGGCCCACTCATAGCATAAGATAGTAGTGTTGTGGAGTGCGGTTGACGAAACGGCAACAGTTTCAGTGTGAGTCTCAGTCTCAGTCTCTCTGTTTCTTTTGCTTCGCTTCGCTACTTAGCCACTCCCTAGTTCGGTTGGAAGCTTGCAGTTGGAATCAGATGACGAACACCTCCCTTTGCTGCGCTACACTGCTTTCTCTCTGCAACCGCTAACACCTCTTCCGTTCCATAACTAGTATTACTTATCATCATCATTCACTCGTCAGTACTCTTCCTATTCCTATTCTAGGGTTTATTATT
This sequence comes from Stylosanthes scabra, assembly GCA_036250425.1. Lineage (NCBI taxonomy): Eukaryota > Viridiplantae > Streptophyta > Magnoliopsida > Fabales > Fabaceae > Stylosanthes > Stylosanthes scabra. The sequence continues at coordinate 29,328 of JASCZI010211755.1, read as the reverse complement.
CTATTTTTGATTTTTGGGTTTAATTCTGCCTGTTTCCTATTCCTATTTCTTTAATGCCTTTCTATACGCGATAATGGCTATTTAGCGCCCTACGATTTGGAATTCCAAGTCAGGAACCGCTCTGTTCTTCTTTTTTCCGCCCTCTTATTTACTGCGCTTTTGTATGATATTATGAGCTAGATACAAGATACAATCTTGGTCTTCTTTACTAATTATTAATCTTACTGAGGTTATAATGCATTGAACTGAAATTAATGGAAGAAAACTTACATAGCACTTCCTATCCCCCAAAAAGGTCAAAACAAGGAAATCTTGGATCCGTGTATAACATGCATCTAGCTGGATGAGTAGATGATAAGAAATTCTTAGGTAGCAGAGTTGGCAGTCTTGTCTAATGCTTTAGTTAGTGGTATATATATGAGCAAGAGTAAGTGCTAATATTCAAGATACAATGTTTCTGCAGTATATCAAATCAAATCATGTTGCCATTAATGCCTGGATGGTGTCATCAATTGCACTCAAAGTAGCTGGTGCATTTGATCCTTCCACAAGCTTTCGTGCATTGATTCTTAGACTACTTGGCTTTGAGTTTGTGAGAGTAGCTGATTTCTGATTCTTTATTTATAGATTTTGTAAAGATAAAGATGCTGTACCATATCCATCATGAATGTAGATTTTTCATGGTTTACTCACAATAGGGTTGTAAAATCTGTTGTCTGTTCGGAGATTCAAATTGCCAAGCACCTCTGAAATTAAATTCACATCAATATTTAGAATATGGAATTGTATCTTCTTGGTGACTTAAACTGTTAGATAAATTAGTCATAGCACTATCCAGTTGTGAGAATGAGACTTGGGCATTATTGAGATAAATTTACAATTACATCCGTTTGTTGTTATCTACGAAGAATTGGTTAACAAGTAGCACATATGCCTCTCAAAGATTCCTCTTTGTCCAGTCGATCAATCTTTATTCTTAACAATATTTCATTAGCACTCCTACAGACAGTGTATCTTACAACAATAAAAGACTTCAAACATAAAACGATAAATGATTTTTGCTCCTCTGAGAAGAAGTTATTATCAGCAAATCAAGTGTTGCAGAAATGGAAGCAAACAAGAACTACAACAAAGAGCATTCTCATGAACATTTAGAACGGAAAAAAGTTCAATTGGGAAATTCTTGTGATTAATAGAGTGCAAACTAACTATAGAAAACAAGTCTCCTAGACGAGTTGGGAAAGAGGAACAGTTATTAAATATTAACTAACTATAGGTAAACAATGATCAAATGATCGTATGTACAATTTACAGTTACCACTACCTACCAGTAATCACAACAAACTAACACTTTGGCGGATGGATTTCATTTTTCGTTGTCATTCCTTCAAGTCGCACTCGTATTTTTTCAGTTTTTCAAGAATGTCGAATATTCACAGCAAATGGATCTTTGTCTTCTCTTACTGAAGTCTTTTGGTGGTTGTTTCAAATTCAGAGAACTCTCAGTAATTAAATTGATCCTATAACATTGCGGGAAGAAAGATGAGTGCAACTGGCAGAAAGCACCCTTCAAGGAGGGATTTAAGAGATGATCCCGAATTTGCAAGGTATCCATGTCATTTTCCATTCTTTTTTTTCAAATCATTCTCTGCCATATTTTTCATGTCTGTGCTTTTGCTAAAGAGCAAAGTTTCTTTGTAGGTAGTTTTCTTTAATTTTAAGGTTATTCTAGTACACATAATTTCCAGATGGTTTTGGTTTTATTAATTACATGCCTTTCCTTGGAAATTGCTATGTTTAGAAGTAGTCGGAGTAGGAGCCCTGCCTGCGATTTCAGGTGGGATTCAGAAGTTGGCGACAGGAAAAGAATGAGGCCTGGAGGATCAACACGACCATGTAGAGATTTTGCTGTTGGAAACTGCAGAAGAGGCAGCCATTGCCATTTCTTTCATGATGATAATCAAAACTATGACGATGGCTGGGAAAATAGAAGCAGACAAGACAGGGCACTCAGATATTCTGCACCATGTGATGGTGGGGACTATTCTCTTAGAAGTGGAAGATCTAATGATGCTTGTATTCATTTTGCAAAAGGATGGTGTAGAATGGGAGCATCATGCAAGTATATACACCACGACAATTCTGATGGGTTTCGTGAAATTTCCATGGCAGAATCAACTAGAGAAAGGGAAATTGATAGGAGGCACATGGAGAGTTCTTATGAGCGGGATGATGCTCATGGTCCAAATCACACTGGTGATATTCCTTGCAAATTTTTTGCTTTTGGAAATTGTCGGAATGGTAAACATTGCAGGTTTTCTCATGATAGTCAAGCATTTCAGAGCCCTGAAAGAAGTTTAAGGGATGATAGGATGAGCTATTATGTTCGAGATGAGGCATTGGATATACAAAAATTTAATGATTCAAGTAGTCCGCATAGAAGGCTAAGGGATGACAGGTGGCGTTTCAAAACCAACATGGCTGATGTAGATGAAGCTTGGGATGGTCCAGAAAAGAATGACTTAGGTGCTGTCTTTGATACAGAAAATCCGGTTGAGGATAACACCAACAGAATTTCGAGTGCCCCAGAGCCTAGTTTCACTGGTTGGCCAATGAATGATGGGTTGGACCGTAGTTTAGATAAGGGCAGAGTGAATGCTCAATCGGCGTTTTCAAGTGCAAAGAACGAAACCAACGATTGGGAGACACAAAATGCTGGAGACAACATGGGTAGTTCTCAGTCAATAAATACAGTGATCTGGCCGGGGGATGAAAAAATGTCTCCTGATTGGAAGTATGGTGTGGGATCTTCCTGCAAGACGGAAGAGAAGCATGGGCAGAATAAACAAGAAGTTGCTCCAGGTAAAATCACATGCTTGATATTCTGGTGACTACCAAATTTTCAAACAGGATTCTCTTATTAAATTGGTATGCAATGATAAGTGTCATAAAGTTTCCAAACATAATTACCACTAAACCTAAACTTTTGAACAATTATTCTGTCAGGACAAAGGTTTAATCAGAATGCTCTGAATTTAAATGCTTCGAGTGGTCAAGTTGTTGGACAAAGTCAAGTGGCAGTTTCTTTTGCTGCTCCAAGAGTGGGAATTGTAGAAGGTATGCAGAACCAGGAAATCAATATTGAGAAAAAGTGCACTGTTGAGCCAAACGTCATGGAGGCGATCCTATCACAAATCAGTTCAAGAGATCCTTCATCTCAGAACATGGTTAGCAAAGAACAGCTTGCTCAAATAACCAGCATCTCAGCCTCTCTGGCTCATATCATTGGTTCGGCTAAGCAGCTTCCACAACTCAATGCTACTTCAAATTCTCATGATGCAAGGGAGACTCCTTTACTGGGAAAAACTGAAGGGTCTAATAATAAGCCAGTTTTTACATTCAACAAGTCGGATCCTGTGGTTGGATCCCAGAAGCAGTATGATCCAATTTTTGACAGTATTGAAACAAAGGATGCTCATGCAAGTTGCACCGCACCATACTTTTCCCCAATTATAAAAATTATAAACAAAGCGGAAGAAATTCCAGCACTGTCATCTAAGTCGACAAGACAAAATCTTGATTATTCTAGTAAAACTGCCTTTCCAGAAGGACCACTTGTTAAGTGTGACCACTCTATTCAGTTGCAGCAGCAAGGTGAAAATATTGAAATTAATAAGGAGAAAGATGTAGTGATAGCTGAGGAAAAGCAAAGTTTGCAATGTGCTAATGAAATCACAAAAGAGAATATTCCTATGGAAAACATGGATCAAAATGGTGAAACTGATGAGGCCAAGAAAACAAAGGATGTTAAAGGGGTTCGTGCATTTAAATATTCATTGGTGGAGTTTGTCAAGGAGCTTCTAAAACCAACATGGAAAGAGGGTCAAATCACCAAAGAAGATTATAAATCAATTGTGAAGAAAGTTGCTGATAAGGTAGTCGGCACGGTGCAGCGGGCACATATTCCTCAAACGCAGGAGAAAATTGACCACTACCTATCATTGTCAAAACCAAAGCTTAACAAACTTCTTCAGGTTAGTGGTGGTTCTCTTACAAGTTTCCATTTTATGTGTGAAGCATTCCAAACCTTGTGCCCCATTTCATTTAGTTTTATAGATCAACCGTAGCCCATCTGCAACTCCAGTAACTCTTTTCAAGGTGGTTTAATTTTGATGTTCTGATGGTTGGTTGCAGGAAGGTTGTTCAATGAGTTGTCCAAAAATATGGGAATAATTTTGGTAGAGATCTTCCTAATTTGATAGGTTTTTGTATGTGCAACTAAATTTCACCATTAAATATGACTTAATACGTTGTAGAATATCTCAGACCACAAAAGAAAAAAGTATTAGAAAATTGGGCTGTGAACATAACATAATTTTGTTAATTTAACTAATAATCTCACATAACATAATTTTCTAGATTTGAAAACAAAATGAATAAGACTAAACACATTGGAGCAAGGGATATATCTGCCATACTCAATCCATCACCATCAATATTAAAACTTACTTCTCTATGATCATATGCATGACCGATTCTTTGGCTATACTTTCCTTCTTTTACCAAAGGTAGATCTTATTCAATCATTTTTAATTCCAAAAGAGATATATTGGCTACCTCATATTCAGGACTCCAATATAAGATAATTAGTATCAACCATAACACACCCCATAGGCATGATTATCAGAATTTACTTAACAATGAAAAGCTATCAGGATCAGTGTTACTTGTTTTCGCTTTTGTTGCCTTGTAATTTGGTTATGGTGAGATTCTAGCTACAAGACAATGATGTCTTCGCTCACGTAGATAGGTCTATCCCTGGTCAAAGATGTTGTGTTTTACCAGTAAAGAACATCTAAATCTGAGTATAACATTTGACTTTGAGAGTTGAGACATGTTAATCCGTCAAAGTTAAATTTGGTTTTGATAGCAAGTGTTGTGATATTTGTCTGTTTGATTGCAGGCATACGTAGAAAAGGCTCAGAAGGAATAATAATGCATGTGTAGAAATTTGGGTGCGTAATTTGTTGACTGAGTCTGTTTATATGTTGCTTCATTTTTGTTTTTCCCTTTTATTTTTGATTTTTGGGTACCCTTTTAGATAAGTTGATAGTCTAATATCCTTGCTGCTCGTGTACATACAAACTCGGCAAAATGAGTGATGCTATTATACATTAGCTCACTACTTACTTATAACCCTAATATTAGGCAGTTAATGCTACTATACTATGTTATCTAGACACTCCAATTATGCAGTTTCTAATACAATATAATGATCATGATAAACAAACAATCCATTCAACATTGATTCATGATATATCAGTGCACGACAACAAAACAGGTCAACTTTATTCCTGTTGACATTGCTGCAACCCACCTTCATTACTCAAATTCAAAGTAATCATTACGCTATTCAGCCCTTTGGATTTGACTTTAACTGCGACCTGAATCTTATATTCTTATTCCATTTTTTTAAATTTTTATTATTGACAGTTAAATCGAGGAAAAAATAAATAGAAAAAAATGCAGAATTAAATATAATAGTGTAATTAAGTTGGCTGATCTTGAATTGCATATAATTTGATGGGTATCGATAAAGAAGGCTTTGGGTAGATGTATGCTAATCCTCGCTTAAAATTTGTGAACAATCAAGAGGACAAATAATAGTACATAGTACAATCAAATTAGTAAACATGAATCACATCTCTATTTAAATACTTTCATAATCTTTATACAAAGTGTGACTGGGTCCGGACCCCACAATGGGGGCAGATGGAAGATAAAGCTATTACTTATTTTCTGAGAATGGAGATTATATATTATAATCACTATATAAGTAAGTATATTATTAGTGTAATGATTCATACTATATATAATATAACATGAAACGATGCATTTAGAAATAACTCATAAGTAATGATTATTAACAGTTACTTGATAATCTTTGACAGCTGCCCAACTTGATTATTGTCTTTGGGATCCGATAAGCATAATAACCAAATAATCAGTGGATGCTGGCCTAAGGATGTTGAAAGGTCAAGTCTGTACGATGAGAGGTTTTGGCTTTATGTTCTTCGTTTCAAAATTAATTAATTATCTTTCCTTGACTGATTGGAGAGAGATATACATGCATATGGTAACCAATACAACAAGTTTTATTTCTATGACACAACCACAACTATGTTCTTTAAAGGAAAAACTATTATTTATTTGTCACAAAAGAAAAAAAAAAAAATGTAGCATGTAAAGTCACGTAGTCAATAACTTATATATTTGACACGGGCGCACAAATCACTTTCAACAACTAACATGACCTAGCTATCTAGCTATAGCTTGTTAATGAATCAATCAATGATAAATATATTATATTATTCTCTTGTTAATTTGATCGATGAATGGAATTGCATCTCAAGAACAGAAAGAGTAGCTAGGTCGCTCTTTAAATATAAATGGCATTGGGGTCAGGATAGAAGTAATATAAGTCTCCAAAGAATTGAAAAGAAGAGCTTTCAAAAGGGCATTTATAGAGGAAACAAGGATAGAAGCACTTTTTGGGTACCTTTATCCAAAGAAGGAAGCGTGAAATTCCTAACACTCTAAGCAACGCAATAATATATATAATGGAAGTCGTCTTCGTCACTATGATCATCATATGTAGTAGTCCGGACTCTGAGGAGAGGAGAGGAGAGAAGAGAGAGAGAAGCATGCCATGTTTTATTAATTTGAAGAATTCCATGACATGTTTAAAGTAGTAGTCATACATATGCATGGGTTGCTGTCACATTTCTCTGACCCCAATCCTCCTCGTAACTATCTTCTACATACTAACTATTCTTCTTACATTAAATTCCCCTCCTCTCTTTCCTTTACTTTCTGACTACTTACCTTCTTCTTCTTCTTCTCCTTCAATTCCCCCTTCTGCTATTCAACTCTAACTTCTTCTCCTTCTCTTTCTTCATCATGTCTATATAATATATTACTAATTTATTATTTCACTTTTATTCGTTACTATATGTATAGAGGTACATATTAATTAGAAAAAATAGTAGATCGGGACGTCTATCTTATATATATATAAAATGTTACCTTACACACTAAAAAAAAGTTACCTTTATAAATATTTAGTATTTTAACGTATTAATAATTTGAAATTTTTTTTGCGCACCTAATATAATTCATATATTTTTTATGAATTTAATTTTGATACATATTAATATAATTCAATTTTACACGAATATCCAGCTATATAATAACACATTTGAAAAATAACTGCTTTTTATATCGATTAATCATTAAAAGTAGGAACGCATTTAAAATTAAACTTTTTTATTTTCGTACGAATAACTCAAAAATGTAATTGAGTAGTAAAATTATTTACATGAAGCTGGTTGTGAAGATTGGTTTGCATCGGAGTGGTAATGTAATGTGGAAAAGGAATGAATAATAAAAAGTGTTGGTAGGTCCAGCATGATTATTAATACGAAACAGATTTGAATAGAAACGTTGGGCAAAGCATGTAAGAGTGAAAAAGCCAAAAAAAAAAATAAGGGAGTTAAAATGGCATTAGTCCCCATTCTCCACAAGAATTAGAAGATTCCCTTTATTCTTTGAGAGTTGAGACACACTCGTGTATTTAGCTTGCAATGTACTCCTACACCACTAGACACTAGTCACAAATTTTTTGTGCCATGCATGTGTTATGTTGTTGCTGATTGATTTATTGTACTTGGGTACGTAAAAATTTCTTTTTTCTCGTCAACTTATTTATTGAATATAGAGACTTATCAATAAATTTCATCGCAGACAAACACCACACGTACATTCACATGGAGGGTACAATAAATGACATCTATGAAAGCAATAATTTCCAATCAACCAAAACCAACGGATTAAAGAAAAAAAAGATACTTAATTCGACTCTTTTACGCAACTAGTAAAAGAGGACCGAATAATAATACTAATATTTCCTTCTTCAATAACAATAAATAAAATCGAACTAGATAATTAATTCTCACAGTGTAACGGACTTTTTGTTGTATTATTGATTTCATGGAACATTGCCTGGATAATGGAGGAAAACGTTACGTTATAAGAAAACTTTAACAAGAAATATAAGGGATTTTTTTAAAAAATAATTAAAATAAGTATGATATATACGTAAATAAGCACGCTGGAGGGAAATTACACATTTAGGTCCTCGTTACTTATTCCGGGACTGACAAGCTCGGAATTGGATCAGAGCCATTTCCGGGGCTGCCAAGCCCGGAATTGGGCAAGTACGCATTTTAGGGTATTCTGAGACTGCCAGGCCCGAAATTGGTGCCTCGCTTATATATAGGCATCAGTCCCGGAAAGCTCCCTCACTTCCATTTTCCAATTATTTTCCATTCTAGGCTCCCAAAACTCTTCTTTCTAAGCTTAAGTAACACCATGGCTCCTAAGGGACATTCGAGAAGACCCGCAAGGGAAAATACTCAGGGCGAACGGGCTGACGAAGCTAGAGCCGACGCGCAAACAGGACAAGTCCCGCAAGAAGAGGAAGACCTTCACCGACTCAATCGCGACTGGCACATCGCTGGAGCACTGGTTAGTTTATTCTTACGTAAAAAAAGTGTATATCATTTTTTATGATTGATATATTAATCGTAGATAATGGATTAAAAATAGGTTTAATTGCATGTGTAGTTATAAGTAATATGTTGTTATTCTGCCACCAAATAATTTATGATGTGATTAAGTCTATATAATTTATCGCCTGACGTGATTAAGATTTAGCTTTTAATTTACGTTTATAGTCGTGCAAGTAAATATATTTTGTATGAATTCGCATATTAACTAATCTTAGAGTAACAGTTAAAAATTAGATTCATATAATTTATTGCATTTAAAAAAATTTCCGTAGATAATATATGTTGTTATTCTACCCAAAAAATAGGTTCATATAATTTATTGTCTTATGCCGTTTTAGCCTTCAATTTATGTTAATAGTTGTGCAATTAAATTTATTTTTTATTCATTGCCTATTAACTAATGCTAGATAATAGATGGATAGTAGTTAATTTATGTTGTTATATTGCCAAAAAAAAAATAGGATTTTTCAATAAAGTATGTAAATTTATTTATGATATATGATTAGGTGAAGTTAATTTTTTTTCGTATTATTGTAGAGGGAGAGGGTATTATTGCCTAGGCGTTGTTCCTTCCTGATACCCGTTCCATACAGGCTGATGCCGTTTATGATAGAGGCGGGATTTGGGCATGCTATTCAGCTTCGAGATTTTGTTTTCGATGCGCCGCTCATTTCAGCATTTGTTGAGCGTTGGAGGCCGGAGACTCATACGTTCCATCTCCCGTGGGGTGAGTGCACCATCACTCTGCAGGATGTGGCGTACCACTTAGGTCTCCGTACCGATGGAGAGCCCGTCGGTGGTTGCATGCGTGATTTTCATATCCATTATCGTCAGCAGCCATGGGATATGGTAGAGCAATACCTCGGTGCGCGACCACCCGTTCAGGGGAATGCGCCGAATCCAAATGAGGCATTTGCTATTCGCATGGTATGGTTACGTGAGAGGCTGCAGCACATTCCCGCAGATGCTGATGCGGAGACCCTTCGGTAGTATGCTAGATGTTACATCCTTCTGTTCATTGGGGGATACCTGATGCCCGACAAGTCGGGCAACTTCGTACATCTGCGGTGGCTTCCTTTGTTGAGGGACTTTGCTGCGTCTGTGCGTTTGGAACAGCCTTCAACTCTTCCAACGTGTTAACGGGCTGCATTTGGAACGCCATTGGCGTTACAGACCGAAATCAAATTCCACCCGAATCACGACCCATCTCTCCGTTCGGATATAAAGTTACAACCACGAAATTACTGAGATTTATGGTTTCAGAACCAAAATATGAGTGAAGGAAAGAAGGAATAATGGGTGATGTGGGTAGCACAACAACACAATGTTGCCTTATATAGATTTTCGGATCCTATTCCGGGTTCTGCATACCCGGAATCGATTTTGAACCAATTCCGGGCTTGACAGTCCCGGAATTCATTAAAAAAAATTCACATGCCCAATTCCGGGCTTGGCAGTCCCGAAAATGATTCTGAACCAATTCCAGGACTGGCAGTCCCAGAATAAGTAAAAAGGATTTAAAATCGCAAATTTCCTCCGACGTGCTTATTTACGTAATTAATATATTTAATTTATTTATTTAAAAAAAATCCGAAATATAAGCAAAGACATTATTAAACATATACATGAACGAATTAATTTATTGATACACTGAAATTTCATAAAATAAAGTTGGTTTTAATAAGATGTTACACTCATGATAAGAACTCTGAATTGTACGGTAAAAGAGCCACGGAGAAGAAAGTGTAAAAGATTTATTAATTTGGTGTTTCAATTTATTATTAGTAGGGAAGAATGGCACGTGAGATGGAGGATTGGAATTTGGAAACCCTAGCCAGCAAAGAATGATTGCTTTTGTGCATGCGCATTATATATTGCGTATAACAACTTACAATTATAACTAACATACACTCAAACTCATCACTCAAGAGACCCAACCTCATGTCTCAACAAATATCATTATATATATTCAAATTATTACTGTCATTTAATTAAATTTATACGTTTAAATATATTTTAAATAATAAATTTAAATTTTTTGTTTTTGTAGTAATAATAATATACAAATATTTATTTAATTTTATGAAAATTTAATAATTAATATACATGAGAGATATTCTGAAAATTCAATTTTTTTTTAAAAAAAAGGGAAGATGATGATCACATATATATGTAATGTAGTACTATATATAGTCCCCACCGTTTATCTCTGGCTTATGTAATTTGGTTTGGCATATCAATTATCAACTTTGTTGCTTGCTTCGTCACTCTTGCTTTCTTCTAAGTTTTTTCATTTCATTCTGGTACAACCTTTTTCCCCCCCTCAGCTTATTGGATGGTCAGAAACATCACATACAGAAGCCTTTCCACCTTAATTAATTACTCCATCCTTTCTTCATTCTACTAGTTTCAACTTTCAATTCTCTCAACCCTTTCTTCTTTGTCTCTTCAATCCAATTATATGATGACAACTGATGAATAATTCATCCATAAATACTTTAAAAATTTCAATTAATTAGTTTCAATACAAACCATCATCATTTCTTTCCTTGACTTTTTAATATGATGAATAGAATGCTAAATCAAAACATCATCAGATTTCGATTTAAAATTACAATTTAAAGAATATTATTATGTCTTTAGTTAATTAATGCATTCTTTTATTACGTGATGACCAAAACAAGGTTTATTACCTTGTATAAAACTATAAATAACAGGAGACTCTATCAAATGTTGAATCATTTTAATGTAAAAGTTCCTCTAGATCATCTCACTTATTATTAATAATTTCTTATATTGTTTGAATTTTTAATCCACAGAAAGTTTTATTTGTTTTTTTCTATTGAACTAAATGACATCAACATTGAAGATGTGTTTTAATGCTTTGATAGGTATTGAATTCTGTTGTGCATGATTTTTCAATTTTTCCATAGGTTAGGTGATGCTCTTTGACATAGAAATTCTTCTACTTTTGGAAAATACAGCATCATCATTTTCCTCTTTTAAGGATTATTAATTGGCTTCAACCTCACGAAATCATCATCTTAATTATTTGATGGATGTTAGGATAATTTTTCATTAAATATAATATAATGATCAGCAATAATATTGATATTTCATTAGTCATTTATGTGTTTCACCAGGAACTTTAATTTATAGAGCATTAAGAATACATAGACAAATGCATGTGAGGTCAAAATAAATAATTCTTATTATGACTTTGAAATTCTAATCTTTTTATTCATCAATCAGCAATATGATTAGTTATCTAATAAGAGTGATGATGAGTATAGTTAATTACGATTTAACTCATCATCTGCCACAATTATAAGCGACTTTTAGCTGTCACGAAACGATTTTGCAGTAATTACTCAACCGCCGCCTATAACAACGTTGATAAAGGTCTTGCAAATCGTCGGAACAACAGTCGCAAAATACAAAATAAGATGACGGTGCATGTTACGAAACTATAAATTATCGGTTCAAACTCGTGAACCACAGATCATGGGGGTAGATAAATCTAAAAGTTTATTGTGAGTGATTCGAATTACGTATCAAGGGGTTATCCAAGCTCCTTAACATGCCTTTCACTCCACCAAGCCAACACAACTCAATATTCAATACACATAGTGCTATTAATTATATATATATATATATATATATATATATATATATATATATATATATATGATTTATGTTTTATCTATTATTTATAAAAAATATTTTACTAATCATAAAGATTGAAGTTATCACTTTTTAATTAATTAGATTTAAAAGATGATAAATGTTATTTTTATGATTTAAATTTTCTTTTATTATAATTTTTAACTAAATTGAAATTTAAGTTAAAAATGATAAATAATCAAAAATATATTTTGCGGTAGTTCTGATCTCAATGCTGCTATATTCTTGTCATTTATCTAATCCATGGCGGTTCCTTCATCAATCGTCGTTAAACGCATCAATTTCATGGCGGTTTCAAAAATCGACAATAAATGCGTGTCGCGAAAATTGCCGACATTGTCCATTTAGCGACCGTTGAATAAACCATCGCTATTAGCCGGATTTATTGTAGTGAAATTTGATGTAAAATCAAACTTGGGTTGTGAAATTATTTTCTAGAAGGTATAAAAAATCAACTTTTAGTTAATCAATATTAAATAACTTTAAGATTTAGATTTATAATGTAGCATATGAAATTTAAGATTAATTAATTTTTCTTAAAGAAATTAATTGATATTCAGAGGAAAAAAGTTGATTATCTAATATTCTTCTTCCTGGTGAAGAAGATTAATTCATCTTCATTTCTTGCTTTGAGAAAAGTTGAGTAACTTTTTCACATCATTTATCACCAATTAGTTATTCAATTCTGAATGATTTGTTTTTTCAGAGGGGCAAAGCCAATATCTAAAAAAGTGTTTAAAGCGTAAAATGTCCCAAATTCAAATACTAATATTAATCATATTCACGTAATATAATGTAAAGAAAGAAAGTTAAAGAGATTATCTAGTGCATGCGTCTATTCCCATTGGTTGAATGTAATTGCAGTGGCAGCTTTCAAAACATTATCTTCAATAGTTACGGCCATTTTGGTTGGCTTCATGTATTCATATGTGATCCTTATGCTCTAATAGATTAGAGAATTATTATTAGTGTTGTGCAAGTAAATTGTCATCTTTTGTGCTCCAGCATGCAGATTGAGGAGGTAGTCCCCAAGTAATAAATTGGTATTTTTATTTCGTTCTTTTGTTTCTTATTGTTTTTTTTTTTTTGGTGACATTGTTTCTTATTGTTTTGATCATGGAAAATTTAAGCTTCATTAGAAATTGAAATTTTTTAAGTTTTTTTACTCATTCATTAGTTTCATAATAAGTCATTAGTAAGTATATATACCAAAATCATTTTATAGTATATAGCATTTAATAATAATTTTAAGCTGTAATCCACTCCACATATTTTTGGAAAGTTGAAGGCTTTTTTTATCCAAAACAATTGACGAAAATCTTTTTCTGTGAAATTGATAATTAAAAATATTTAAATAATTTAACATGATTCACCAAATTTTTCCACTAAATTTAAAAAAGTTTGGATTATGGGAATTTCCGTTTTTTATCAGTCACCTCTTTATAATGGATTGTAAACACTGTTGTTGTTATTTGGATGTGTTATCCAATCCAAGTCTTTGTCTTGCCTTGGCCTTTACCAATCAATTTATATCCTCTTTGTCTTAAGAAGGGAGCGAGGTGTGATATCTGTCTAAGAAAATTAATTAAAAGCCTATAAAGTTATAAAGCGGGGAAATAATAGGAAGAAGGGAGAGGAGAGGAGAGGCAGATAATAATAATAAATAAAAGGAGGAGAAGGGAGCCCTAACTAGGAATTCAGTGCAGAGAGAGAGAGAGAGAGAGAGAGAGAGAGAGAAAGGTAATAAGGTAAAGTGTATGGAATGTGAGTTAGGCAGCTATTCTATCTTCCCTTCCCTTCTTCAATTCACTTGCCTTCCCTACATACATCACCGCATTCATTTCAATTCCCCCCCTCCCCCTTCCTTCAACTCCTCTTTGCTTTTAATTCATTCATCTCATCACTCTAAGATATGCTTTTTGCAGTCACTCCCCATTTCAGCATAATCTTCTTCTTCCTCTGATCTCTTCCTAGGTCCCCCCTCTTCTCTACCCTATCTATCTACCTACACACCAAAGAAAGAATTTATTTCTTCATCACAATCTAAGCTAGATTTTATTCAACCATCAACCACCTAGCCCCCTTCCCTTTTCCTAAGCAAGTAATCAACCCTACCTCCCTTTTACTTAAGTGGCCGGTGTTTCTTTCAATTCATTTCATTTCCAACTCATCCCACTTTCATAGATAATAACTTGCTTCTTCCAACTTGCTCATCATTATGGATACAACAAACCTGCAGAATGGTAGTAATAGTAGCAGTCCCTTCATCACAAGCACTACTACTTCTTCTACTTGTTGGACACAACCTCATCATAATAATGATCACATAATTCACCAAATCCCTAACATCTTGGCTTCTCCAGGGATTTTCCCAAACTACCACCACCTTCTTCAAATGCATCATCATCCTCCTCCCTCAACTGCACTACCCTCCACTTCTTCTTCTTCATCATCAGGCTTCCTCGGCGACATACTTGGAGTAGTGCGCATAGAACAAGATCATGATCATGAAGACCAAGAGCCAGAAGAGGAGCTTGGAGCCATGAAGGAGATGATGTACAAGATCGCAGCTATGCAGCCCGTGGACATCGACCCCGCCACCATCCGGAAGCCAAAGAGGAGAAACGTTCGCATCAGCGACGACCCTCAGAGCGTGGCGGCTCGCCACCGCAGGGAGAGGATCAGCGAGAAGATCCGGATCCTCCAGAGGCTTGTTCCCGGTGGAACAAAGATGGACACTGCTTCCATGCTTGATGAAGCAATTCGCTATGTTAAGTTCTTGAAGAGACAAATTAGGTTGCTTCAATCCACTCCTCAACCGCCACAATCCAATTATATTATTAACACTAACACCGCCTTCTCTTTAGGCCCTCCTCCTACTTCTGATTGGCCTTTTGCACCCACCCCCTCTCTCCCAGCCGCCGCCTCCTCCTCCCTCTTGAATGTTCCGGCCGCCATCACCACACTTGGATTCAATGCCGGAGATCCTGATGCCCCCCTCTAATGAGGTAATTACAATTAATTAGCGAATTAATGATTAACATTTCATTAATTAGGGTAATTAATTAATATGTATGTGTACGTATTAGTCATCTGTGTAGGCCACAAATGTACGTACGTGTAGTATAATTAGTATGTTTATTTTGTTAACGACCATTTGAGTTTAATTAGCGGGCAAAAAAATGAAGAGAAGATTGAAGAAGAAGGAATCAAAGTAGTAGTATGTAGCAGCGTGTGTGTGTTATTATTATTATTAAGGGTTGAAAAATGATAAGGGCGGGGGATGGAGTTGGGTTTAATTTGTATGTGTAATTGTAATAATAATGTATTATTATGTGTATGTGGGTTAAGTTTTTGTGTTGGGGGGAAAGTATGTTTGGCAGAGAGTCTTGAATAAATAAATGAAATTGTTGATATTCAACTGTGACGTGAACCCTGTTGAATTATGAGCCCTCTCCATCTCTCTCTCTCTGCATAATATATAATTGCACATATACATGCTTATTGCCATCTGTGCCGTAGTTTACATATATGTATGTTATAATCTATGGCCTGGATAGAGTGAATTTTACTCAAACTAACACCATATATATATATTTTAAGACTCTATTCATATTGTATGATGAGTAAGGGTGGAGCGAGGTCTTATCATTTATTTCATGAGTAGTCTCCCTTTAATTATTTGCGGAGACTGGAGAATGAAAAAGCCCTAATTATTAAGGGTGGATGCAAGATAAAGTAATGAAGGACATAATTAAGCTAATGCTGATATATTCCTAAGATTTTCTAGTCTTGTTACGGTTAATTACATTTTTCTTTTGTAAAGAAAACTCATATATTTCACTCTCATTTAATGCAAAGAAATCAAGAAGCTGAATATCAAGATGGGCTTTTTCTTCTTTTCTTTTTCTTTTTTTCTTTTGTCCTGTGATGTGCGTATCCATGTTAACCTTTAATTTTCCTACAAATAGTGCTTGCTCTAAGGGTAGTGTTTCAGATATGTATGTAATGTCTTTCATTAAATTATCCTAATTAGGTTTCCTAAATGATGAAAGCTTTTACCTGTTTTTCAAAGCTTTCCCATTAATAAGAAGGTTATTTATTTATTTTGAGACCCTTTTTTTTTGGGAAAAAGGAGAGAGAAAATTAATTTCTGACTTAATTAATAAATATAATTTTAAGTATACTTGTTAGCAGCAGGAGGCCAGAATGATTTCATTTTACTAATTAATTTTATATTTAGTTTATTTTAATATTATTATTAAATTTTTATCAACAACTTTTTACAATATATGCATTGTATGATAATGTTATATTTATAAGTTAGTTTATGTTTCTTCTTCTGTCATGTAAAAGACAATCACTCATACAAAAGTGGATAATTCATCATTTCTTTCAAGAACCTAACGGTTTTCTTTTACACTGAATATATGAAAGTTTGTTCGTTGTTGTTCTATTTATATATTCTAAGCAAAGTCTCTTTTTGGTTTTCCCCTAATTGCATTGAGTCATTTTTATTTATTTATTTCTGTATTATATTATTATACGTCTCTTTCCTAATGATTAAGAATAGTATTGTGTTACGGGAAATTGCATTGCATGCGCATGATCATTTCTTCAATTGTATGCATTTCCTCTAAAGTTTTTAGTAATGCCAGACCTATATATATATACATTATTAGCTTGAGACCCTTCTTTTTCGTGTATAATATAATTATCTCCCCCAATATTATATAACACACTATTCACTAATAATCTAATTCAAACTCAGCTCATGAATAATAATCTAATGATCATTGAATAATTCTTCTGGATATATACTTGAAAATGTTCAATTCCACTTAATTAATTAATAGGAGGGATGAGAATTTACCGCTCCAACTATTAATCCCATTTGTTGATACTTATTTAAGTGGTTACATATATATAAATGATTATTTGTAGAGTTTATTGTTAAAATCCCATCAAGACAATGGTACATGACTATGATGGTTAAAAACTTTTTCATGGAGTACCTGTTTGTGTCTATATCTATATGTATATAGATTTAGGACTTATTATTAGGAGCGTTATTCTATGTAATATTATTCTGCAAAATTTTATATATTATATTGTTAGGTTTTCTAATAAATAAATAACTAATAAAAAGAGTAGTAATAACTAGTTGATGAATGGAAGAAAATGATGACATGCATAGACCAATGAACATGATGATGAACTCTTTTTAGGTTTTAAAGTTTGTTAGTTTAATTTGTACCCAACAATTTATTAGCATTAGCACAATAATATCATGCATGTGATATCGATGATGATATTGATTTAATTTTAATTTGTGTTGTATACCAGTACTTCTGATAAATATCAGTAGATACTCTAAATAAATTAAAGAAGTCTATGGTTAAATATATAAGGTGAATATAGTTAAGCACATAATTTTAAAGTTACTAATGATAAAAAGTATGGGTTCAGATCAGTTGGGAAATTCAAAGAAAAAAAAAAGGATTAAGCTAAACTGATGCAGAAGGATATGATGAAAAATACAGAACTACTAGCTAGTTGAACTAGAACATCCTGCACTTAATTAATTAATTAAGCTGATCGATCATATATATATATATATATATATATATATAGTCACATACATCTCGTTAACTGCTACTTAATTAACTGCTGAAGAATGGCTTAAATTTATGGTCGTTTGGTGGAAATGAGCCCTTAAGTGTTTTGAGAGAAAAAGAATATTGCTTAAGGGCTAGCTCCTATTAATAATTAATGGTGAGCAACATGAACCCTAATTTTAATAACAGGGAAGAGATTAAAAGAAAAATAGTGATGAACTGATGATCACTAGCTATAAAATCGATAGTGTTATGTCAATGTAAAATTGTCATCAAAATTTATGTATGTGTTAATTTAGTAAAAATATTATAATGGATAAAATAACTATTCCTCATATAAAAAAAGGTAACATTTTATTAGGAATAAAAAATTAATGATAAAGATCGAATGAATTTGGTTTATAATAAATATTTTTATCATTTTATGATAAATCATTATTTAACTAATGAAAGAATTAATTTAATTAATTTTTATATTTTTCAAAAACTATATTGATGAGAATATTGTATTAAGAAAATACTACATAATTATAAAAATTAGATTATATTAGTTGTATACTAAAATCAGCCACCATATGTAATACATATTGAAATACAAAATATATATCTATAAAAAAATTTATATTTTAATATATATTATATACTGGTAAGTAATTTTAATAACTGATTTTGATGTATAGAT
Organism: Stylosanthes scabra; assembly: GCA_036250425.1. Lineage (NCBI taxonomy): Eukaryota > Viridiplantae > Streptophyta > Magnoliopsida > Fabales > Fabaceae > Stylosanthes > Stylosanthes scabra. The sequence goes on along the minus strand of JASCZI010211755.1, from coordinate 10,714 downwards.
AAAATTATTGATAAAAATTTATTAATTTTTTGTCATTCCTTAGCTATTACATTTAAAAAGTGTTTATTAAATGCATCTTATAGTTAAAATGCTGTTAAATATTTAAATCAGTTTATATAACTGTTGTTTTAATTGGAAAAAGAAATGGTAATCACTAATTGGTGATCAGACTCAAAAGAAAAGAAAATTAATCAAACAATCATCTCATATCTCATATCTAGTTATCTAGACTAGATCAGTGAGACACGTGGATCATAAACGACACGTAGACCGACAAAACGAAACATATAACTCATTGATTTAGTAAATATAACAGCAAGACCCAACTCCGAAGCTACTAAGATTGCCATGCATCTGCGCCAACTAGTCATACCAATCTTTATTGATATATAATTGTTACTAGGATAAAATAAAATAGTCAAGAAGGATTTTATTAAAGGTGTTTGTTAAGAATCTCATAATAAGTGATCAATTTTAATAGTAAATGTTTAATTTTTCTTATCTTAATCATTGCTTTTAAATATTCTTTAAGTAAGTTTGAATAAGAATTGATTGATAAACATATATATAAATAAACAATTAAAAAAAAAAAAGAGAAAGAATTCTTAGAATTGAAGGTGGTGTTGCTGTTGCAGCAGGTAAGGAAGATGCGTGTGTTTAGTAATTGTCTGATGCCACAAACATAAACATATCTGTCTTAACAACTCCGTATCATTTCTTGTCTCCCTCTCTCCCTCCGCCTTCTTCTATTTCGTTTCAAACCTCCAACTTCTAATCTAACCACCACCACCGATCCCCACAAAGATTTTAACTTTTCCACTTTTCTGCATCTGGGCCTCTTCCCCTCTCCCAAAGATCGAATCTTTCCCATCCGGGCCCTTTGGATTTGGAATCTTCCATCTCAAGGTTGAACTTTTGCTGGTTATTCAGATTTTCATACAAGGGTGGGTGGTTGGCTTTCTTTGTTGCGATGCTAGTTCCCTTTGACGAGCTGATTGCGTAAGCGGTAATGGCTGTGGAGTTGGAGTGTGACAATGAGTGTGTTGAATAGGAGCATTTCATTGAACAGGAATGGATCATTCAATCGAAGGGGCTTCAGTGTTTCCATTGGGAGCCCCAAGGTCACCAATCACGTTCGATTTGGATGGGTCTCTTTGAAAATTCAGGTTCTAGTCATCATTGCCTCTGTCATTTCCTTCTTTGTAGCCGTTGGTTGTGGCTACATTTTTGTGGTTCCTAGCCTTAGCCATGCCCTCTTAAATGCCCAAGGTGTCTTATCTGACCACAATGATAACCAAATACTCTCAAGCTGTGATGTCTTTGATGGAAGCTGGGTTCGGGTCCCAGGGTACCCTTTGTACAATGCCACTGACTGTCCCTTTGTGGAAAAAGGATTCAATTGTTTGGGGAATGGAAGGGTTGACACCGATTATCTCAGCTGGAGGTGGAAACCAAAGGGTTGTAACATTCCAACGTTTGATGTGCGTGCCGTTTTGGAAATGCTAAGGAGCAAAAGGGTTGTTTTTGTTGGTGATTCAATGAGTAGAACACAGTGGGAATCTATGATTTGTATGCTTATGGCTGGGGTTGAGGATAAAAGTGGTGTTTATGAAGTCAATCAAAATAACATCACAAAGCGAATTAGATTCTTGGGGGTTAGGTTCAGTGCCTTCAACTTCACCATTGAGTTTTTTAGATCGGTTTTCCTTGTGCAGCAGGGTACTTTGCCTAGATATATGCAAAGGCCAAGGAGGGTCAAATCCACACTTATGCTGGACAAGTTAGATGATATAAGTGACCAGTGGGTTAATTCAGATGTTCTCATATTCAACACTGGCCATTGGTGGGTGCCATCTAAGCTTTTTGACATGTAAGCTCCTATTCTTTAATTCACATTTTAGGAACATATTTAGTATACTTGATTCCGATGATATTGACAATTCTTATTTATAAACAAGTTTTAATTTAGGCTACCTGGAAACTTGTTGAACAGATGAAAAATTTTCATGACAGTTCACCTAATAAATGGTAGTCTCTAAGAAGTTCCCTAAGTTTCAAATGGAAATTGCATGTTACTATTGTCTCTGACCATAATGTTCTATATTGTGAATGTGACATGTAAAATTTGCTATGAATTGCTATTTGGTGGATGTAACATGTAGAAGATGATGGTATGAAAAGAAGGGGTGGTATTTACCTTTAATTAGCTTTCATTTTGTTATCTTGTGGCACTTGAAGCAGAAAGAGATCTATGCTATAAGTTCATTGTTCATTAATCGTTTATTCGATGGCCTTTTGAATTCCTAAATGATAGGCATAATGTTGTGCTCTTCTTTTGTTGAGCAGAGGTTGCTATTTCCAGGTTAAAAGGTCTCTGAGACTCGGGATGTCGATTCCGGCTGCCTTTAAAACAGCACTTGAAACTTGGGCCTCGTGGGTTGAGAGAGAGATCGATAGCAATAGAACGCGCATCTTCTTTAGGACTTATGAGCCATCTCACTGGAGGTATTCCTACACCATTGGTAACGTGATTCTCTATTTGAATATGTTTTTCTCTATATAATTGCTTAAAAGTTGAAAACTATTCAAAGTATTCTTGTATGTTGCAAACGCTGCACAATTTACGCAATCTTAGCCCATGCTTCCTAACTTCTAAGTTCTAACCATTGAAACATTGCTTACTGATTATGCTATTCTTTAAGTATAACTTGGTGTTTCCTTTTAGAATCAGTGCACTTCAACCATTATTTATCTAGTTTCCATGCATGCTGCAGTGACGAACCCTTAAGGCTGTGCAATGTGACTAAGTACCCTGCCCAAAAAACCGAGGGAAGGGACCGGAGTTTGTTTTTGGACACGGTTTTGGAAGTGGTAAAGAACGTCAGAGTACCTATAAATGTTCTCCGTGTTACTTCTATGTCGGCTTTCCGGAGCGATGGACATGTTGGTAACTGGAGTGAGAATCCATCTATTCAAGATTGTAGCCACTGGTGTCTACCAGGAGTACCTGATATGTGGAATGAAATTGTCCTGTCCCAACTTTTTTCTGATAATGAAAACCCTTATCGCCAAATGGAAATTGCAGAATAAATACAGTAAGTTCATTTTAGCATTCCATCTCTGGTCTGTATGCTTGTCTTATGCTAAACTTATGGTAATTTATTTCACTCTCTTAGTAGTTTCTGTTCTCAGGTTGTTCTCAGGTTGATCTATGCCTAGCTGAGTAGTTATGGTGTTATTCTCATTATGCCGTGCTTTAAATGGAATTTCTTTGTGTGTCTCCAATGACTTTTGATCCTTACTTTTCCTTTAGGTTGGAATGCCTCAAATTCAAGTCATAAGCTCAAGTCTTGATAGAACTCAACCTTTATTTCACATCAACGAGTGAGTACTTATCTTACTTTCCAATGCTTAACTTTCAGATAAGAAATAGTTCCCTTACGTTCTAATATATTGGTGCAGATTGAAGACTTAACATTCTTTGTGATTACAAGCATAAGTTGAAGTTCAGATGCTTCCTAAGAAGATTAGGAAGGTTAAGATTTGGCCCCATATTAACACCGAAAATCTGGTGGCATCTCAGTCTGCAACTGTGGAATTCTATATCTACCACGGGTTTTCTGAAAAAATCAAAGTTGCAGATTTTGCCAAGTAATCCCCAAATACACGTTCATTTTCTACCAGCTTGTCTAAAACAATTGATGAAACGGAACGTACTTTCTATTGTTTTAATTTTTTTTTTTATCTTAGAAAAGGTAGAGTCTGGTATGTAACAAATGGGCTTCCTTGTTGATTCTGGTCACAAAAATGTCATTGTTTATTAATTAGAGAGAAAGTATAGTTCGAATCAACTCTCAATTTTGCACAAGTAGATCCGTTGAATAAGATGTGCACATTCAAGAAATAGGGTTCTTGCAATAGGGTTCTTGCCCTATCAATTTGGTCTTTCCTTGATCAGCGCCCATAATAATCGTGGATTAAGACACATGGCTTGTAAGCTTCAATCTAAGTATGTTACATAATAGTAGTTTGTTTTCTGAAGAAAACGGGTATGGGGCGCAGTAGAGCCTTTCCAAGACGAAGATCTAACAAATACTATATTGGATAGATTACATAATATGTAAACAAAAAACTAGAGTAAAGCATTAGAGTTGGAATCATAGACCGCACAAAAAAGATGTACACATGCGGCGGGGACGGAATTTCTCGGTGATTGGAAGATCATGGATCTATTGCAATGGGAGTAATACGCTTCCTGGCTGGTTTGTTAGAGATGGTTGTACTCCTTGAACTGGAAATTTGTTTCCCTGCCGTTTCTTCATTTGGTCCTGATTTTACACCATCTAAACTTGATTGTGGCTTCTCTTCCTTCTCTTCTGCTCCACATTTTACGCTGCCTGAACTTAATACTTGTTTCTCTGCCTTGTCTTCGGCTTCAATTTTTCCACTACCTAAAACAGCTTCTTCAACACTCCCAGTTGGCTGAGTGGCCGCATCATCAACCTCTTCTGCTGTCTTTTTCCTACAATCTGATACAACCGCTTCAACATTCAGAGTTGTCACAGCCTCCATCTTATCATCTTTCTCTTCAGCTTCATTTGTACAGCTGTCAGTCATAACAGATTGAGCACTCCCAGTTGACTTGATCATGTCACTGTCAGCAGCCTTTCTTTGGGTAGAAATTTCCCTGCTTTCTACCAAAGCTGTACCGATATTGGCAACTGAATCAATGATCATACAATCAGCCATTTTCGAGTTTTCAGGTACAACTGAACCAACATTCCCAGTTGGTACAATTGTGTCATTGGCTGTCTGCCTTTCAATATCCTTGTCTGACACCTTTCCATCTAAATCATGCCACAGAAAAAATTACAAACCTCTTATTGTTAAAGAAATTGACATCAGCCAAAGGAAAAAGCTTACCTGATAAAGAGAAAGGTGTTCCAAGTTCTTCATCTTCAAATTCCACCAAAGAGCAGAAACCATCTTGCGAAGATAATGCCAAATAACGGGCATCAGGTGACCTTGAAAACAAATACTGGCTAAGTTATTCCATTCCCAAAAGAATCCATTTTTATTCACAAACCTGAAAAGGATTTGCAAACTACTAGATCATTTACCAGCTGATGTCCGTTATTGATGAATAGTGAAGACCAGCTATTACAGCTATTGGAAGAGTGCTCTCAGTGTCATAGATGAACACTGAATTCAAAGTGGCCACAGCAAATATGATGCGATATGGGAGCTTAAACAAGCCATCTGTGCAAAATGAAAATAGTATTACGCATCAGTTAAGCAATACATTCTCCAAGACATGCATAATGTTAGTAACACTAATTGATGGGGCAACAAGTTGACACCATGACCTCTCAGGCAACCCAATTGTAACAGTAACATCTATTATATATGGTAAATGTTCTTCATTACATGTATATCAATATATAATACATATATTA
>JASCZI010211754.1:41114-56861 GCA_036250425.1 Stylosanthes scabra | reverse complement strand
ATATATATATATATATATATATATATATATAATAATAGAAGGAAAGAGAATGAGAGAAATAGAAAAAGAAATAGGAAAAGAGATAAGAAAAGAGAGGGGAGAGAGATAAAGAGAAGGAGAATGGGAGAGGAAGAGAGAGGGAGGGTGAGAAAAAGAAAGAAAGGGAGAGAGGGAGGGAGGAAGCGAGATAGGTAGGGAGTGAGGGAGAGATATAAGGAGAGAAACATATAGGGAAAGAGAGAATGATAAAAAAAAATAAGAGGGAGAGAGATAGGGAAAGAAAAAGGAAAAGAGAGATAGAGAAAAGGGGGAGAGAGGAAAAGAGGGAAAGGAACAGAAAGAGAGAGATAAGAAGAAAGTGAGAGAAGGAGAGAACGATAGGGAAAAAAAGAGAGATGGAATGAGAGATAAAGAAAGAGAATGAGAGAGGGGGGAGATGGAGAGAGAAAGCGAGGTTGAGAAAAAGACATGAAGAAAAGGAGAAAGAAGACGAAAAAGAGAGGAAAGAAATGGAGAGAGAGATGGAGATAAGTATGGAACAAGGAACAAAGGGTAAGAGATATATAAAGAAATAGAGAGTGAAAGAGAGAGAAGGAGGAGGGGGAGAGAGAAAAAACAAGGGTGAGAGAAAAAAAATGAAGAGAGAACAAGGGAGAAAAAAATGAAAAGCGAACAAGAGAGCGAGTGAGGGGGAGATAAAAGAAGAGAGTGAAAGAGAGATAGCAAAAGAGAGAGGGGAGAGAAAAAGAGAGACAGAAAGAGGGGGAAAGAAAAAAAAAGAAAGAGTGGGGGAGAGAGATAGAAAGAGAAGGAGAGAGACGAAGAGAGAAGGATAAAAAAGAAAGAGACAAAGAAAAAGAGAGAGGGACCGAGCGGGGGTGAGAGAGATAAGAAAATAGAGAGAGATAACGAGAAGGAGAAGAAAAGAGCGTCATATATTTTGTATTTGGGCTCATTGGTGAAAACTTAAAGTTTAGGGATAAAGTTGTGGTTGTGTCGACATAAAATGTCTTCGTTAGTCATGTATCTCACAATATTGATTTAGTTTTGTCGATTTTGACAAACTCAATGCATTATTATTTGATAGCACTTACTTATTAGTGAATAACTTATTTCTAATAAATTATAATACAAAGTTCGTGCATCGCACGAGTTAGATACTAGTAGTATACAATTGGGAAGCTCAATTGCTAGCGGCTAGAGAGTGAATTTAGGGGCTAAATGCTTAGGGGTCGTCATTAGAAAATTTATTTTTTCAATTATTTTTAATTGGCATAATTAACTTATTTTAAAATTTTAGATTTTAAATATCAGATACGATTGCTGAAGTAATTTTAAAATGATTTATTTTTTAATTAATTATAAAATTTTATATCTATACGGTTGTTGAGGAATTTTAAATAAAATTTTTTATATGCTTATTTTTTGCATTAATCGTATTTAAAGTTTCAAATTTCAAATCGTATTTATCTTATCTTAATAGAATTTTTATTTTTTATATTATTTTTAGTTTTGATATTTTAAAATTATAAACATGCATGTTAACGAATTTAAAATTCATCGGAAGTACTCATTAAAATTTCTATTTCTTTTAATTAGTTTAATTTTTTTTTCTACCTTCAATGTATTTAGCATCAGACTCTTATCATTTTATTTTAATGAACCACCTTTACTTTTGCTTTGAGCGTTATTATTAGTTTCTTTTTTCTTTTTCTATAAAGTTAGTACTATATAATATCATGAATATTAATAGGTGGTCCCAATATAAAGTTAATAAATAATCTATAGTATGACTATTATTTTATTTATTGTCTGCTTATGTTAAAATAATTTTTTTTTTTTGTTTATCTTAGGTTAAAATAATTGTATCTACCAAGAAATACTATTTATAATAAAAAAATATCGTTAATAAATTTAAAATTCAATTAGAATGAAATCTGTTAATTAAATTAAAATATAATTGAAAGTACTTTATCAGAATTTTTATTTTTTTATTAATTATCTTTAATTTGTGATATTTTGAAATTGTAAACATGCATACTAATGAATTTAAAATTTAATTGGACATACTTGTTATAATTTATATTTTTAATTGTGATATTTTACTAAAGCAATTTTAATGTAAATTTAACATTTAAAATTAACTCAAATAATATACATAAGCATATCTTAGCTGATTAGAAAGAAAGAGCAAAGGAGGGAGAGCAAGAGAGATATATATAATAATAAGAGGGAAAGAGAAGGAGAAAGAGATAGAGAAAGAGAGAGAAGAAAGAGGGATTAAGGAAAGGGGGAGAGAGGGAGGGTAAGAGAAAGAGAAAAAAAGGGAAAGCCGAAGGGAGTGAGGGGGAGATATAAAAAGAAAGAGATACAGGAAAAGATAGAAATTGATAGAAAAAGAGGGAGTGAGAGATAGAAAGAAAGAGAGAGAGAGATATAGGGAAAAAGAGAGGGGGAGAGAGATAAGGAAAGAGAGAGAATGAGAGAGAATGGAATAGGGAGGGAGATAAGGAAAGAGGGTAGAGAGCTAGAGGGAGAGAAAAAGAGGGAGATAAGAAGAGAGGGAGAGAAGGAGATAAGTAGAAAGCAATAGGGAAAGAGAAAGAAGGGGAGTGAAAGATAAAGAAAGAGAGAAAGTGAGAATAAGAAAGGGAGGGAGATGAAGAGAAAAAAAAGAGAACGATGATGAGAGAAAGACATGGAAAAAAAGAGAAAGAAGAGGAGGAAGAAATAGAGAGGAAGAGAATGGGGGGAGAGAGGGAGAGAAGTAGGAAGCAGGAGAAAGAGGGTGAAAGAAACATAAGAAAATAGAGAGAGAAAGAGAAAAAAAAGAAGAGGGAGGGAGAGAGAGAACAAGGGTGAGAGAAAAAATAAAGAGATAGAAAAGAATGGAGTGAGGGGGAGATAGAAGAGAAGATGGAGACATAGAGATATCGAAAAAGAGAGAAAGGGGGAGAGAGTAAGAGAGAGATAGAAAAAGGGGGAAAAAGAAAAAGAGAGCGAGGGAGAGAGGAGAGAGATAGAAAGAAAGGGAGAAAGACGAAGAGAGAGAAATAGGGAAAGAAAGAGAGGGATGGAGCGAGGGTGAGAGAGGTAAGGAAATAGAGAGAGATAATGAGAAGAAAAGGGAAAAAGCGATCATATCTTTTGTATTTGGGCTCATTAGTGGAAATTTCAAGTTTAGGGATAAAGTTGTGGTAAATTTTTACCAGTGTACCGACGTGAGATGTCTTCGATAGTCATGTATCTCACAATATTAATTTAGCTTTGTCGGTTTTGACAAACTCAATGCATTATTATTTGATGACACTTACTTATTAGTGAATAACTTATTTCTTACAAATCACTATATCTAATTTATTACATTGAATAAATTATAATATAAAGCCCGTGCATCGCACGGGTTAAATACATATATATATATATATAAAATCACATTTGACAGAAAATAAAAAATATCTTTAAATAACTTAAATTTCGTTAATTAATCTCCTGCCGATATTGTAGAGATTAACAACTCACTTATTATTTTCATTGATTTTATCAAATTCAATGCTTCCTACTACTTTAACTTCTACCTGGACTTGTTAGTTTCTCTCATAACTTTAGATGATCAAATTTCAAATCAAATGTATATGATAATTTCAAATAATAAGTTGCTACCACACTATATTTACTATGAATAGTTATGGAAAGAACTTCTATATGCTCTGTTCTAATTTGAGCAATTCAAAGATGCAAAAGTATTAGACACTGCCATTTGCCTCAAGTGCAAGATGACTAGATGATGATCTGTTCTTTTTTCTTGGGCCTTTGGCAGTAGTAGTAGACAAGTAGCAACAAGAAGAACATTAAAAAAAAGCTAAAACGGTTTAAAGAATAATAATAATTGTGCGTGACACGTTCAAGACTGCATATGGAGTCACCTGAATTCAGCTTCAGCTACCTGCATTTAGTAGCAGAATGGTATGTTTCACTTAAATCTTGAGTTCTTAGTGATTCAATTTGAGATATGAATTATATCAAAGGTGCAATAGGGCCAAATTTTCTTTTTGACAAAAAATCCAGTTACAAGAGATAATTTGGAAAGTAGACCCTAAGTAGATAATATGAGAATGAATACGTTTGCCTTATGCTGTTCCAGAAAATGCAAACAGATCATACTTCAAGGAAAGAACTATGAACGCTGGCAAAGAAACTCTAATAAAGTTTGCCATGGTTAATTGACCACTACCACCAACAACAATAATGGTCTTTTAGCTAGATAAACTATTAGAGATAAAATCATTCATGTTATCTATTTTTATCAGTTTAAGCTTTTTAAATAAGTGTTATCTTGATATAATATTAAACTTATGATAAAAAAATCTTGAATTGGTCTATCAGTCGGAGTGTTTTAAACGAACATGTCTAAATGGGTCTATCCAACTTGTTTGACATCCCTAATTCTCTGCCAATCCTTTACGACATGACTTGTAGAGGTGTTCATTACATATAGTTTTCAAAATTATGGGAGCATATGTCTTAGATATCTTTTAAAACTATGAAAATTTCAAGATAAAATATACTTTCCTGTAAATACTTCTATTTTATGGTCAATTATAACTAATTTCCTTAAAAAAGCAAAGTTGAAAAAAAAAAAAGTTTCGGTTCTTCCCCCTCTCCGAGATGCCAAAAGGGAAGATGCCAATTTTCGTTTATTAGCGCAAGCTGGTAAATTCATTCAATTGGATAAGCAATAATACAGTTGTGAGAAATCTCATCCTCTCATCAATCATATTTTTATGAACTCGTGATCTCACTGACAATTAAAAATCTTTATTTATTTCTTAACGGACAACCAACCGATCGAAACAAAGTAAGCTAATGAGGTTATACATTTACTGATATATAAATTAAAAAGCCAGAACTACTAAACCAATAATTCCTGTCTTGATAGTTATTTGAATGCATTATTACAAGAAGGAAAAGATAAAAGGTATGAGACTAGGCCCTCAAGCTCCTCGCTGCCATGGTCACATACACCTGAAATAAGAAACAAAGTTTAGTCCATATCTTAATAATCAATATATATTTACAACAAAATATAATGCAAAGCTTCAATCTATCATTTTGAGTTCACTATATAAATATTGCATATTTAGCCATTAATTTCTTACATGAGTTTATGGAGGAAGAAATAATGGGAGCGTGTAGATTGGAGAAAATTTGGTGTTTGAGAAAATTTATGAATTTATATTCACTAATAAGGATTAGTGTCAACGTCAAATGCGGATCTAATTGTGTCTTTGACTCTTTGTCTACATACATCATGTGTAAATCCCACAACGAAATTTCCATTAAATTTCCATCTTTAATCTCCTCAGTTATTTATCTTATGTTACATTACATAAACTTAATTTTAAGCTCATCAACAAAAATTTCTAAAAGTCAGATCCAGAAAAAAAAAAAAAAAAAACAGATCCAAAGATTTTTGTCCTCCTGTTGCTCAAAACTCAGAAAGTCAACGGGCTACAAATAATTAAAACTATGAATAAATTAATGAAAAATTAAAACATAATTACATTACCTTAAAGGTGATTAGCATTAAGCAGTATAGTGAGTAGAACGAAGATCTAATCACTGTCGCTGTCGCTGCCGCTGCTGTCCCTGTCATGGTGATGACCATCTTCATGCTTCTTCTTGTCCTTCTTTTTCTTCTTCTTCTTTTCTTCGCCCTTGTGATGCCCATCCTTGTCATCATGATCTCCATGGATCTTGTCCTTGATCTTGTCCACAACGCCATCATCATGATGATCTTTCTTCTTTTCCTTATCCTTCTTGTGGTGGTCATCACCATGATCCTTCTTGTGTTCATCCTTATGATCTCCTCCTTTGTGATCATCTTCCTTGTGTCCTCCTCCAATATGGAGGGCCTCTTCAATCTTCTCTATGATTCCTGACATTATTATTGTTTCTAATTTTTCTTGTTTTTTCTTTCTTTCTTTGTGGTGTGAGGCACAAGGGTTGTGGTTTTAGTACTATTTATAGGCCCGGAAAGGAAATGAAATGAATTGAAGGATAATAATGTGAAGAGATTATCACAAATAAAGGGTTGTAATTCAATGCTATTAATTATACGGCGTTATTATTTACCGGATACTTCTTTTCTTTTTTGGAAATATTGCAATTACTATTCTTTAATTTGACTTTAAGAATTAAGATAAGCCTTCACATATGAAATCTTATCTTTGGAGATTTTGGAAAAATAAAACATTCTGTTTTTATTTTACAGAAAATAAGATACCTCTAAATAAAAAAAATTATTTATATAAAATGTATATTAAAATATAAATTAAAAATTAAAAATGTAAAATAATATACATAACTACATGGTGATTTTGTTATGATGTAACCACGTTTGCTAAATACCAAAAGGTTTAATTATCCTCATAGCTTTTACAAAATTTTAATTAGGTTCTTAAATTTTTTAAAATTTATAATTGAGCCTATATATTTGGTTAATGTTCAAATTGGTCCCTTAAAGATCGCGTTCTTCAAATTGATCCCGAAAGATTTTGTTAGTGATATTAGTCCTTAAAAGATGCAATTCTTAGTCAAATTGATCCTTCTATCAATTAAATAACATCTGTTACAAAATGATTGGTTGATCCACGTCATTCAATCACTTCGTGACACGTGATATTTAAAGATGACGTGTCATTATCTGATTGGTAGAATGACCAATTTGATTGAAGATTATGTTTTTCAGAGACTAATATGACTAATAAAATCTTTCAGAGACTAATTTAAATATCGCAATATCTTTTAGAAACCAATTTGAACATTATCCCCTGTATATTAGATAAAAAAAATTAATTTTGTCCTTTTTTTAAAACTTTTTTAGGTATATTTGTTTTTAATTTAAAATAGGATGAAATGTAAAATATTTCAAAACTATCTTTGTATGAAATATAATAACTAGAAAAGATCTGATTATAAATTTTAATTTAATATAAAATATATTTCAAAAATTTTAAATAATAAAAAATTAATTGAAAAATTAAGTAAAATTATATGAATAAAAACAGAATAATTAATCAATACCAAAATCATATCTCTTATTACTCTAAAACAATAAAATGAGTTAATTATATGTGCACCTCAATCTCAAAAATAGATTAAACCATTAATTAATCCATTGAAGTTTTTAAAACTTGAAAAAAAATCCCAATTTTATCAACATAAAAATATTTAGTCACAAAAAAAAAACCATAAAATTCGTATTAATTATGTAAATAGCCAATAAATTTTTAATTAATAATAATTAATAAAAGAAAATTCAATAAAATAAAAAAATAATATTTTAGATTTATGGATTAATATTGATTAGCTCAGACATTCTCAATTACTTCTTGCAATCTGTATCCTCAGCTCATCTGAAGAGAACAATTGTAAATTTGTAATATCCCGTTTCCTTTGTTCCAAAATCGTAAAATAGTGAGTGTTGTGGTGTGGAAGCAGGAGCTGGTAGTTTTGGTAGCTGCTGTCACACTCTTCCTTCTCTTTCTTTCTTTCTTTCTTTCTTTCTCTGCCTACCATGAAGGACGCCGAATCCCATTCGCCTTCTGTCGTTCGCCTCAACATCGGTATCTTTCTTGCTCTCCCTCATTCATCCCGATCACTTTTCCCCCAATTCTCTTTAATTAGGGATTTTAATTATTTGTTTTCTTTTTCACAGGGGGCAAGAAATTCTGCACCACCACTGATACCTTGACTCAGCGGGAGCCTGATTCAATGCTCGCTGCTATGTTCAGTGGTCGCCATACTCTCTCCCTAGATTCTGATAAGGCAATGTCAATTTCTGATTATCCATTCTTCTTTCGTATTTCTTACACATCTTGTTTTTGTTTCACTTCATAATGTTCTATTGATCAACCTTATCTGGCTTATCGTTGTTACTACCTAGCTGATTCACTTCTATCCTTGTGAATCCTCATTTGTGTGTGTGTGTTTGTGTTTATTGCTATTTAAAAGGCAGTTGGATAATAAGATATCAAGAATTCTATTTGCACACCGAAATTAGACACTATGTATTTTTGTATAAATACATGTGTAGTTTAACTCACTTTTATTGTGTATTTTGTATTTTAATGTGTATTATACACTGGTGGCTGATTTTGGTGGTTGATTTTAGTGTGCAAATATCATGACCCATAAGATATAATCATTTGAAGGGTGTATATGCAAGTTGGGATCTTGGAAATGGAAATGGAGCTGGGGGAATAGTTGCATGATCAAAATGGAGTTTTTATAAAAGGTTTATCTATAATGCATTGCTTTCTAATCACTCAACATGTCTGAGAGGAGGAAAAGTCTTCTATGCATACCATGAGCTTTACGCCAAATGCATGCTAGGCATCTAATCTTATCCCATAAAGTGGAGTGCATTATTTCATTTTACTCTTCAAGCTCTTCCCTCCCTTTCTCTTTAAAACTCCAACTCAGAGAAAATTAGAAATACAATAAAGGAACAAATTTAGAAAATTTATTTAACTAAGTAGGAAGTAAAGAGTGGTCTACTTACATTACTTAACTCTGTATATTGTTATTATCATTGGTTTGGCCAATAGAAAGATTATATGGAGGATAGTTTTTCCAATGCCATATTTACAAGGTTAATAATAATCTTCAATGTGCCATGAGTGTTAGGGTAGTTTATAACTTCTTGCCATATAACTGTACTTAGCTATTTGCATGGCTGTTGAGAGATCTTGGTAACTATGGTCCAGGCATACCACAAACCATGGCGGGGTATACAACTATATTATCATTTGTTTTTTGTTATTTTTTATTTGTTGATGGTGTTATATTCAGATATGGTTTCTTGACTATTCACCTTTGGCTGTATTTAATTATTTATTGATTTGGTGACAATTGCGATGAGTGATTGCAGGGATATGTCTTTGTTGACAGGGATGGTAAACACTTCCGACACATTCTCAATTGGTTGAGAGATGGCGTAGTGCCCACTTTGGAGGACTCTGAATATACTGAACTATTGCGGGAGGCTGAGTACTATCAGTTACTTGTAAGTATCGGTTGATTATGGTTCAATTATTTGGAAGATGAAATTTACATTCTTAGACTGCTTCTTGTTTGCTTTGTGTAGTTCTAAGATTGTCATCATTGCACTGTCTAGTTTTCAGTTTTGACTAAAACATGTGTAAAGTTCCTACATCAATTTTTCATAAGAATATCATCATCATGGATGCCATGCACCATCATTATACTGATAATGTGTTTTTAAATTTTAATCGAAGAAGGTTTTGATGTTTATATTCATATGGATTCAGATCATATTTTAGTACACAGTTCACATTTATTGTGACAATTTTATTGAGAACAGCAATCTATGATGGAATTTTTCCCCTTCTTAAATGTAAAGCATGTCCTTCATTGTGTCATAAAGACAAACAAATTGAATGCATACTTGCACCTGCTATCATTGCTTTCGTAGCACCATATTCCTTCATTTTGAACTTCAATTTCCTCATATACCTTCCTATAGTTTTGCTACAGTTGCTTGATCATTTTGAAAATATAGTAAGAAACTTAAACTTCAGGTCTTCCTGGAATCCCTGATCCTGTGAGTACTTTTGAATTATCAGGGGCTAATAGATGGAATCCAAACTATCCTTAATAAGAGGAAGGAAGATGATGACCTCCGTACAGAGTTAACACGTACTGATATTATCAAGTGCATACAATCTGACAAAGTTAGGTTTCGAGGGGTTAATCTTTCTGGCCTTGACCTCTCTAAACTGGTAAATTTCCAAATCATTTTTATACATTTTAACAGTATTTTAGACTCATAGGTCACTTATCAAAGCAATTATTTAATTAATGGAATGTCTTTTGACAGAGTGGTGCATTTACCTTCTGATATCAAATACATACCTTGCCTCTTAACTTAGCTTTATCTAGTGTCGTTAATGTGAGTTCTGTCAATTATACTAGGTTGTCACTACTCATTAGTCACTCTTATATCCGTATTTGCTTTCAATATTATACTAATGGAGCATTTGAAGAATGATCGTGACATGTGATGGGTTACCAAAGTAACAACATGATGAACCTAATGTAATTTGATAGGGGGATCTGAGTCATATTCATGGGAAATCTTAACTGATCCTATGCAGAATAATATCTCTGACATTGTCTCTGTCTTTTGATTTGGACTTTCAGGATTTATCCTTTGTAGATTTCAGCTATGCTTGTCTAAAAAATGTGTTCTTTTCAAGAGCAAACCTTCAGTGTGCAAAGTTTCGGGTAAGTATGATTCTGACTGGACTTTTAATAATTGCATGTCAATTCATCAAGTCTGGCAAAATCACTTAAGATTGGGGTGAATTTAGTATCTACTGTTTCTTCAATTTGTTAACAATTTAAAATCCAATTTTATGACCATCTCAAAGGTATACATCCTTTTAGTGTAATTTATTTGCAAACGATCAATTTAGTTATTAACTTTTTATGCTTGTCTATTATTCAATTTAATAGGATGTTGATGCTGAGGCTTCCATCTTTCACAATGCAACTTTGCGGGAGTAAGTCACTGAGTAATATTGCTTGTTTATTTATTATATTCATTTTTTGGCCTCATAATTAGTTAATCTTGCCTAGGGAAGATGTGAATTTACTGGGGCAAATCTTCGCGGTGCTTTATTGGCTGGAGCATGTCTTCAGAGTGCGAATTTACAAGGTTTGCTATTATCTTTAGGTTTTTTGTCATTTTTTATACAGTGGATCAAGATTTTTTACAGCTAAATGCTGAACTATCACTTTGATAGTTCCACCTATCACTTTGATAGTTCCACCATGTATGTACTTTTGCCTCCCAATTCCATGTCATTGTTGCTGCTTCATTATAACCGCTAAACAACAACTAAGCCTTGTCTTACCATATATATGGTTGGATACATGGGTTAATTAATTCCCCTATTGGTATTGGATTATATGAAAACCCAAAGTTTCAGTAAAAATATCTCATTCAAAGCCTTTTTCCATTCATTCAATCGTTAAATCATACCATCTTATGTTTGATGGGGCTTCTATTGCCTTTGGTCTTCTTATATGTGACCAAAATACCTTGATAAAGTGTCCCATTTTCAGTTTGATAGATGCTACACCAAAATTTCCCTTGGTTATATCCTCTCTCTGTAGTCTGTACATCCACTGACCCATATCTTATATACATTTCTTTTGTTAGCTGTACATTGTCCAATATTCTCTACTGCAGATCAGTCTCACTTTCTCAGTCTTAATTGCCTAAGAGTTGTCCACTGAATTTTCCTTTGACTTCTATAAGCATTTTTTCTATCACAATTTTTTCTAAAGCATTTCAATATTTTCTTCCTAACTTGAATCCTCAATCACTTTGTAAGATGAATCAGGATTCCTAAATTTCGCAAATATTCAACTTGCACTGTGAATTAGTTTGTGAGCAATATGCTTGCTGTTTCTGGAAAATGCCATTTTAGATAATGATGAACTTAAAGACAGAAAAATATTTATAAACAAAAAGGATGCAGATATAGTGTAAATCAAGCCTAACTTTTGTGCCTTCCTTTAGTTTATTCTCCTAGCATCCAGCCTAATATTTTAATTTGGTCTCCATCCTTCTTGGATTGTAAGATTTTATTTTCTCCTTTTATTAGTATGTGAAAACACTATACTTGGAAATGACGTTCAATTATTTGAATTCCTTATTCTGCAGATGCGTGCCTAGTAGATTGTAGCTTCTGTGGAGCTGATCTGCGTTCTGCACATCTACAGGTTCAACAATCCTGAATCATTAACTTGCACACATTTGTTTTTCTTTTTCCCTATAGCTCTCTTTATTGAAATATTCTTATGATTGATTAATTAACACATTTGATTTTCTCAGAATGCAGATCTTACTAATGCCAATTTAGAGGGGGCTGTCCTAGAAGGAGCTAACTTAAAGGTAATTTATTCTGTGCTTGTATGGGATTTACATAGTAGGATCGCAGATTTTTTGCAGGAAAAAGCTGCAAATGATGGCAGAATAATCAGTTTACATTATTTAGAATATTTTTCACCTCTTGCTCCTATTAGTTGATAAATTGTACAGCTTCCTCCAAAACATTTTATACATGACTTGGTTCTCTAGCTTTGCAAGATATTTGATATCGTGTATCTGTACCTGTTTCTGGAAATTAATGCTATTTCTTGGAAGTTGCAAACTTTGCTGATTTAAAATAATAATAATAATAATAATAATAATAATAATATTTAGGAATCGTACATGTTTTGTTGCTGGGTAATCATGAACTCCAACTTTAGAACATTGTGTGTAAACCATTATTGCATAAAAGTGTTTTTCTTATTCTGGCTTAGTTTGAACTTTGACATCGTTTCTGTTCTTCTCAGGGTGCAAAATTGAATAATGCTAACTTAAGGGGTGCTAACCTTCAACGAGCTTATCTGCGTCATGTCAATCTTCGAGAGACAGTACGTAATGAGACTAACCATTTTCTGTTCTAAGTATGATAGTCTAGCATATATTCACTACTTTTTCCTTTTATTGTTTTCTCAGCACTTGGAAGGTGCAAAGCTTGATGGTGCCAATTTGCTTGGAGCAATCAGATAAGAGTTGAGTCGCAGATGTGTATATTGGGAAATTGGCATATGGTTATGGAATGTTAATAGTATATAAGTGAAATTGTGAAGCTGAATGTCATGTTTGAAGGGTGAACGCTAGAGCTGCTTACGAAACGATACTTACTATATGCTGTTGTTGTGAGGAGGAATGCTGTTTGTGTCATTTTTTCTATTTCTTATGGTTTGGTGTTCTCCTAATATAGCCTCCTAAACAAAGTTGGGTGATATGGCTATTTATATGCGAACCATCTTGTGTTCATCGGTTTGCTCGAGCGACAATAAGGCAGATACTTATTGTTAAAGCCACATAATTATCATTATGAAGTGTATATAGCATGGTTAAATATGATTTCGTATGATTCCTTATGGGTATGATTAAATATCCTTGTGTGCTTCATTTTATTCATAAATTAACGGATAGGAATGCTTTCTGGTGGAGAAGGACAATATCTTAAGTCACACGAATCATTCTAATTGATAGTCCATCAACAATACTCACACAAGAGATGACCATTGTAAAACTATTTAAATTTAACTATTCAAGTGATCGTTCATGGAGTGCATTAGAAATTGAATATACTAGTTAGTGTGAGCATATATGATTAGATTATAGTGATAACTTTTGTACACAACATATTTGACGAAAGATTTGCCAAGATTCTAAAACTAAACTCATCATCCAATCAAACAGATAGATCTAGAAATTTATAAGGCTTTTTTTTTGGTGAAATTAAAAGTTTAAAAGTAAAAAAAAAATTAAATATAATAAAATAATATATTTATGTAAAAGTGAATTAAAAAAAAAGTTTAACAAAGTAGAATTGAAATTGAACCAAACAATCTAAAATAAATCATTTTTTAAGTAAGAAAATTAAACTAAAATCATGGTTAATTGTGTGAAAATATGCTAGTTTAATCCCAACGTCGAAGGATGATATTCCTCTAAAATTGTTAATTAGTTTAGAGAAAAATTAATGCTCTAATCAATTTTAAATTTAGAATAGAAGAACGCATAACTAATATCATTGCATTTTCATCTGACTTTCTTTTTTTTTTTTTTTTTAGGTATTGCTTTTTTCTTTTCTTTTATTGTTTTGGGAATGGAAAAGACTTTGAACCGCGTAGAATTTACGAGGGCAATAACCTATAAATACTTGGAGCCCGACATGGTTACACGCACACTACACTTTTCTCTTCTCTGCGTTTCATTTCCAAATCAAAATTTCCTTTCGCGAATTTGGATTCTCCCTTCTCTCGGATTCTGCGATTTCCGATCCGATACTCTTCTCAGGTTTGCTTCTTCTCCACACGAAAAACATTACAAGATTCTCCTTTTAGGGTTCTTCTTCGTATGATGGATAATCCACAAGAATCTGTGTTCTCTCCGATTATATTGACCTCAATGAAGGTTCACGCACTCCCTTGGTGGAAAATTAGGGTTTCAATCTTATGGTTCCTTTTAATTTCTTTATTAGGGCTTTTCCAAGGGTCGGCGATATGGTATATAGGGAAAAGGGGTAGGACGGTAGGGTAGTCATGATTAAAAGTTGATGTACGTCATTTGGATTTCTAATTAATTCTTCGGTTTTAATGGTCGTGAATTTCCGCAATCTGGAAGAATCCTCCTAGTTTTTGGTTTCTTGTTCGTCTTTTACATTGTAAATAAGTGTATTAGGGTTTGGTAAATGGAATGAATATTTGGTGAGCATGTAGTTTGGGGTTTTGATTGTTCAATTGATTCTGGGAGTTTAAGTTTTTGTTGAGTTCTGGATGAAAAGCATGAGTAGTGGAGGATGTTATTGATGGACTGTAGAATATGCCTGATATATGGGATCTTGTTGGAATGTGTCATTTTTTTAGAGCATTATGGATATAAAGGCTGCAAGAAGAACTGAACGTTTTGGTGCGAGAGCGACTACATGTGTCTACTGGCAAGCTGGGAAATGCAACAGAAATCCATGCAATTTTTTGCACAGAGAAACACCACTGCCACCAACTACTGGATATTGTAATGCCAATACTGATTCTCATAAGTGCACAAAGAAGCCTCATTCCTCTTCTGCTAATAATAAGTCTGCCCCTAAGTATATCTTAAAGAATGTATTGATAAGAAAGATCGGAGGAGGTAACCTTGTTAGAGATCATCAGAAACCAACTCAAAGTATTTGTAGATACTGGGTGAATGGCAATTGTGTACGTGGTGAGAAGTGTCGCAAATTGCATTCATGGTTTTATGGTAATGGCTTTTCAACATTAGCAAAGCTTCAAGAGCACAAGAAGGTACTTGGGGCTCTAATGCCACCTTATAAAATGATACATCAAACACACGTACATTAAACTTTTTTTCTTTGTAGAAATCTTATTTTAATAGCTTTTCTTTATAATCTATGGGTGTCTAAATATTGTAATCATAATTTGTGGCATTTCCGCATTTGGGAATAGGTTATCACTGGGATTGCACTTCCAGCTGGATCAGATAAACTATATTCTGGAAGCACTGATGGGACAATCCGGACATGGGACTGTCATACTGGACAATGTGTCAATGTGGTAAATCTTGGGGCAGAGGTTATTTCTATGATCAGCGAGGGTCCATGGATTTTCATTGGTCTGAGGAATGCTGTCAAAGTAAGGGCTGACTTCAGTCCTGTTTGTATCATTGTAAACATTATATCTTATAAATAGGTGCATTACATCTAATCTATGGTCTGATTATGTGGTTCTTGTTGTTGTGAAGGCTTGGAATGTTCAGGCTGCACTAGAGTTTACTTTATATGGACCGATGGGGCGAGTCCTTGCCATGGTTGTTGGCGGTGAAACCCTTTTTGCCGGGGATGAGGTAATTTACCTGTGGCAGTTGCCAAGTTTTCTTATACAGGCACCTTATGAAATGTGGCTAGCATTTGATGATTTTGTTTTTCACAGATGTATTCGTACTTACAAAGCATTTTTTACTCTACTCATTTTTGTATCATCTGATGATAAAATTGCAGGATGGAGTAATTTCTGCATGGAGAGGCAGTTCTGAATCTGTATCTCCTTTCAAACTGGTTGCATTACTAAATGGCCACACTAAGGATG
>JASCZI010211754.1:20634-34178 GCA_036250425.1 Stylosanthes scabra | reverse complement strand
TATTTTCGAACTCCCGCAGGTTCACGGAACACAGCGTGGACCGCGAAGCATGGTATAGTTTCTGCGGCCTCAACGGCATCGCTTACGTCAGCAGCGGGTATCTCCTAGTGGTGCAAACCAATACAGGTAAGATGTTCAAGATCGATCCCGAAGATGGCACCGCGAAGCTGGTGCTGATGAAGGAGGATCTAATTGGTGCGGACGGCGTCGTTTCAAGGGATGACGGCGTCGTTTTGGTGGTGTCACCGGTGACTGGGAAACTGTGGTTTGTGAAGAGTGAAGATGGGTGGGGTGAGGGTGTGGTGTTTGACAAAATTGACCTTGACTTGGAGGGGTTTCCTACTTCGGTTGCTGTTGGCGAGAGGGAGAGGGCTTATGTATTGTACGGGCATGTGAAGGAGGGTATTTGGGGAAATGCGGAGAGGGAGAGCTTTGTGATTGAGGAGGTGAGACCGGCCAGAGAGGGGGAGGGTAAGAAGGTGTGGATGTATGTGATTGTGGGAGTGGGGTTGCTGCTGTTTTTCTTCTATTGGAGATTCCAAATGGGACAGTGTCCCAAGAGCTTGGATAAGAAGACCAATTAATTATTTTCTAGTATATATGTCGTGGGTGTGACTTACGAGTTGTGATAAGAAGATGAAGATAAATAATGTTAGCAGGTTGAATCAATAATTTAAATTTGAATATTTAAAATTTTTTTTATTTTTTGTTTAAAAATAAATACTATGTTATTTAATTATTAATTATTTTTTATTGGTTATATCTAAAAAAGTCCAATCCAAAGATAGCATCAACAAGTACTACTACTGTAGTTTGTGACTATAAGTAAAATTTCTTCAAAAAATAAAATTAGGCAATTATAAGTAAAGAGAGTATTGATTTGAGGGAGACGAGGCATGAAGTCGAGACTGGAAAAATGTTAGTAGTCAAATTGCCTCATGGAATTTGCATTGAAATTAGAATAGCTTAATAAAACTTTTGTATTCTGATTGATCAAATTTAAATTCTTAAGTATAATATATATTTCTAACTAATATATATATTCAGAGAAAAAATGTTGATAGACAGTAAAAATGTTGATAGAAAGTAAATAATCAAGTGATAATTTTTTTAATTTTGAATAATAACTTAATTATTAGTTCGTTAATGTTATTTCTATTGCATTATTGATATTTAAAATATGCGACGTAAATATTAAAATACACAAAAAGATATGTTAATGTTCATTACATGAATAATAGCATACCTACATCTTCATAATATATGTATGAGAAAAGCCTTAAGTTAGCTAGTGAGAAAAGAATTTCAGCGGATTTTGTGCTCATAAATATTAAATCAAGAGAAATTTTTTTTCCTGAAATGCACAATATTTTTACTAAAAATATTTTCTTGTTTCAAAAGATATTTTGCCTCAACAAACAAGAATGCAAAGTTAAATATATATATACACACACATATGATACTATCATGGTTTTATAAATGACATGAACTTCAAAGTTAAATATAACTAATAATAATAAATTTAAGGTTAAATTATTCTGTAAATTCTTATAATTTCACAAAATTTTTAATTAAATTTTTATATTTTTTTTTAATTGAGTCTTTATATTATTTTTAAATTTATAATTAAGTCCATATTAACAGTAAATATTATAAAAAATATCTATAAAGTGTGAATTTTCGATTATTTTCGTATCTTAAATTTTACGTAAAGTTTATATTTTTCTTCACTTTTCTTAATTATATTATTTTAAAATATTTTCAATTTGTATAAATCAAAGTCACATATTTTTAGGAAATTTGAACTATGTTAAAGAAAAAAATAAGTGCTATTTTATCATTCTAAAACAAAGAGAAATTTCATATTTAATAAGCCAGTGATTAATTTTTGACTTGATTTGATAAAACTTTTATTTTTTGAAAGTAGCTTACGAAAGTTGTCTTTTAAAAGATATCTTTTTAAAAGTCTTAACACATTTGTTTGGTAAAATCAAATAAAAAAATGTCTTTTAATAAATACAAACAACAACAATTGTATTTGGTAAAGTAGCTTTTAAATTTTAAAAAGACTATGATAGATATGAGATTATTTAAACTTTTTAATTTTGATAAGTATAAGCCATTTTTGAAAAGCTCTCCTTAGATGCTTTCAAAAGCACCCCATCTAAAGGGAAGCCAATTCTGTGGCAGATAAGATGGCCAAAGATGTAGCAAGGAACCAACAGAGATATGTTGAGACTTGATTTGGTAAAGCTTTTACTTTTTGAAAGTAGCTTACCGGAGTTGTTTTTTAAAAGATAGCTTTTTAAAAGTCGTATCACATGTATTTGGTAGAATGAAATAAAAAAGTCTTTTAATAAGTACAAACAACAACAATTATATTTAGTAAAGTGATTTTTAAAATTTAAAAAGATCATAATAATAATAATAATAATAATAATAATAATAATAATAAATGTGAATATTTATTAATAAATGAGGTTATATTAGACTCTTTAATTTGATAAGCACAAATCATCTTTGAAAAGCTCTTTTTTAGGTGCTTTCAAAAGCACCTCATCTTTTAAAAACGGCAAGCACAAGCACATGTCTTTTTGATTTACCAAACACAAAACAAGGTGTTTGTGCTTTTGAAAAGCTCTAGCACTTCTTTGAAAAGCTTTACCAAACCAAGCCTGAATGGATCCAACAGTTTCTCTCTTAAAGCCCTCTTCAGGAATGATATGTTATCATCTCCTTAGTTGTTCTTGAGTTCTCTTTAGACGTACAAAAAAAGTACTCAATCTTTTAAAAGTTACAAGTACAAGTATATCGTTTTTTTTATTTACCAAACACAAAACGAGGTGTTTGTGTTTTTAAAAACCTCTAACAACTCTGCAAAAAACTTTACCAAACTATGCCTTTGTGATATCTTTAATTTATAGATGATATATTTTATTAATTTTAACGTTTTTATCATGACTTACAAAATTAAAAATAAGAACTTAATTAAAAAAAAATATAATGAATTAATTAAAAATTTGATGAAACTATAAGAATTTACAAAATAATTTAATCTAAATTTAAAATTAGTTAATATAGCAAGTATATTACAATAAAATTAAAAATTTGAGTTTAACTCTAAAATAAATCCATCTATAATATTTAGCTTTTAAGTTTTGTGGTAAAAAAAAAAAAAGGAAATACCTTAATTATGTTAGGCACATAGGCATAAAGAAATGTCTCATATTAATGTTCTATTGCCAAGAGATTAGAGCGCGCAAAGTCCAACAACTATTGTGCAATGCAAGTACATACAGACTCAAATAGTTCTTGTTTATGTTCAGGAGAAAGAGCTTCAGATTAAATTTGATAGATAGCTTGCCATCAAATTTTTTAGTTTCATCTTTGTCAAGAAAAAAATTAATGAAGACTATATCTGTATTAATTGAATTATATAAATTAGGGCATGCAATGTACTGTAAGTACTAAGTATTACTTATTTAGATAGTTATGTGAAAAACATTCTAGTTTATACTTTTAGTATATAATCCAATGGTTGTCAACAAAATTGTTAAGTTAAATACATGAATAATTCAAGTAAAAAAAAAAACTGAGTGATTTATCTCTTGTTAAAAAAGTAATTTATTTTGTAAAATTAAGATAAATGTAAAAAGTGAATGTTAATTATTTTCTATGTCAATAAAATGTTATTTTTGTAAAACATTGATTTTTTTAAACAAAAACAATAGTTTACTAGTTAATTATCTAATATCTATCGTGTATACAGAGAGAAGTGGGAGGAACTATAAATTTTTTTTTTTTGTCTAGGAGGAACTATAAATTGATAAACCTAAATAATTTTGAAATTAAAGGTGAAAGTCTATGAAACTAATTATAATAGTCAATATTTATTTTTTCTTTTCTTATTTTCCTTTTCCAATGACAATCTCTCTAATTAAACTTGTATTCTAATGAAAATAATTGTTTTTAGAGTTTAACTAACTTTACTTAAATTTAGTGTAAAAAAAAAATTGAAAATTCTACGTGGGTTATCACTGTTAAATAAAATGACCTGTATGTATTTGGAGCTCCCTCTCTCACACTCGCTTAGTAACAAAGCAAAAACGGACTAGTCTTGGGCAATGGGGACGACGCTGCTAAGCTCCTAAAACCCTAACCCTAAAACCCCAATCTACGCCCACCGCTTTCTCGTGATCCCACCACGCCATGAACGTCGATCACGACCAACCTCACCTCAATACGAAGGTCCACACCCTTCAAACCTTAACCGCTGGCCCTCTATCCTCCTCGATCGCCAACCTCTCCGCCTCCTCACGCTGCATCCCTTCCGACAAGGACTTTCACTTCTACCGCAACTTCGACGAATTCAAGGCCCCGATCGCCGATATTGCCAGGGAATCGCAGTCGATTCTTGAAGCCATCGGTGCCTCCGGGAAAATTTGGGGCAGGGAGGCGGCACCGCTGGCGGCAGGGGCGTTCCCTGCCGACATGGACGACGCGTACGACTGGCTAGTGAGCGTTAACGACGACATTTTGGAGCGTTTTGACGTCATGGTGGATGAGTTCAAGAGGGTTCGGCAGGAGGAGGAGGAGACTGGGCGTCCGGCGAGTTCTGCAGCGGCTATGGAGGACGACGGGTTTCAGTTGGTTTGTGGGAAGAAAAAGAGAGGGGGCAGTCGTTTGGGGTCTCCAGGGAATGCAACCATGGATTCAGAGACGAGTTTGGCGGCGTCGGCCGTTAAGGTAGCGACGAAGGATAAGAAGACTGCGGGGCCGAAGCCGAAGGTTCCGTTTCACATACCAACAATTCGGAGGCCTCAGGAAGAGTATAACATACTGGTTAACAACTCAAACATGCCTTTTGAGCATGTTTGGTTGGAGAGGAGCGATGATGGTCTCAAGTTTATTCATCCACTGGTTTGTTGATTCTTGATCGTTTCACTATTGTGCAATGATGTAGTTGTAATAGTTAGTTTGTAGATGATCTTTTACCATTTGTGTGCGTATATTTTCTTGATCAAGAACTGTAGAATATGAATATGAATATGATGTAATTGGTCTTTCTTCTCCGTGCATTATACATTCTTGAATATACTTGTCAAAATTAGCACGTCATTTTTTGTCCATTGTTCTGCGGTCATGTTTTGCTGTTTTATTTAACTACTGATGTTTTATTCCAGGAAAAGCTAAATGTTTTGGACTTCGTTGACAAAGATCTTAGTAATCTTGTGCCAGTGAAACCTTCCTCCCTAGATAGCACCCCATTCAAACTTGTGGACGATGTCAAGGGTTTGAAGGAGTTGGCTGCTAAGCTGCGTTCGGTTGATGAATTTGCGGTAAAACATGATTGCTTTTCATGAGTTTTCTATAGTTTTCTTCATGACCAGTTATAGAACCAGATTATTCTTTCTGATATGTGAAACTTCAATGTTACATAATAAATAATCAGGAACTTTAAACTCCTAATCTTAAGCAGTATAAATCCATATGAATTTCTCTGCAATCTGATATCTGTTCTACCCCTTTGTTTTTCCCTTCTCAGATCAGAGGAAGAAAATTTAAACTACTAGAATTTCAGCTCCTTTTTTATATTTAAGAGTCATTGACAATAAACCCCCATACTAAGCTTTAGAAACTGAATGATTTGGATGCGACCAAGTGTGACTTGTATCATGCGGTATACCCTACCATGTATCTTTTTATTGTTTTGATATAATAAGAATATCATTAAGACAGAGAAAAGATTAATTCAAGGAGATGGAGGATTAGAGCTCCTCCATATAATAGCCAAACACAACTAAACGAGCTATCTTTAAACCATCCCTTTCCAATTTCTCAAAATGTTTAAGAGGGAAATTCTTCTAAAATAGCATGAGCTTTGCACCATTTACATGCCAAATTTCTTACCATATCCCATAAAACTTGTAAGAAAACTTGTCACTCAATGTGCGTGAATTGCAGTCCAACCAAATACTCCAAATTGTGGTGTAGACTGCAATACCACAAAAAGTTTGCCTCTTTGTTCCAAGTAGTATACCAAACTAGGTAATCCATAGATAAACAGCCATAGGAGAACTCAAAAAACAGATGTGCCATTGGTTCTGAATTTGCACCGCACATTACATGCCCAATGGGAGATATCCTTATGTGGCCTTTGGTCCTTCAACATGTCATTGGTATTAATTCTGCTGAGCACAGCTGCCATACTTTTAAGCTCCAGCATTCTGTACAAACTATTGTATTTCTTACTTGAAAGTAATTTGATATGTTTAAAAGCCCATTCATGAGCCTTCAAATCATAGCTTAAGCTTCCAGGAGATATGGAACTTGTCACGGTATTTTACCTTCATTGACAGATGTTGCCTGGTGTTCTTTTCTTGTTGGTCCAATCCTTAATTAAAATATCGGGAAATATGCATACCATCAAAAGCATCGGAGGGATCTTGTCTGAGGGTCTATATTGGCTGTGTTGTAATGTTTTTTGTGTGCCATGGCTTGACCTAATATATTAAGTTTCTAGGAGACAAATTCATTGACCAAAGTAAACTGTTTCGTTTCACATTCCAGCATTTCTGCTCTTGATTATTAAGTAGGCTAAGATAGAGGCATGCTTTATTTGTATTATTGAAAAAATAATGCTTGATTTATTTGGATTTATGTTTCTTTCTTTGTGGTCATAAGCTGTATTGCTTAGGGTTTCCCTGCTGCTTTTGAGTATTTTTAGTATATGTTTATCAATCTTTCGTACTTTGGAGTGTGGAGTTCAACTCTATTTTTATTGCGTTGAACCACCATTCTTATTGTTACTTTTCCATTGCTTATGTTTTAAAAAATTCTGACTTCTCTTGTTGTTGGGGTATTTAGGTGGATTTGGAGCACAATCAATATCGATCCTTCCAAGGTTTGACTTGTCTAATGCAAATCTCAACAAGATCTGAAGATTTTGTTGTAGACACTTTGAAACTTCGTATTCATGTTGGGCCTTATCTAAGGGAAATCTTCAAGGATCCTTTGAAGAGGAAGGTAGTTGCATGTGATTGGTGTTTCTTTCAATTCAACATATTTATTATTGGTGACTTTATGTTAACCCTTTTCTTTTTAATTAGGTCATGCATGGTGCTGATCGAGATATTGTATGGCTCCAACGAGATTTTGGCATTTACATTTGTAATTTATTTGACACTGGCCAGGTTTGTTACACATGTCTCTATTCAATGTTGGTATTACTTTCCATATTTGAATATCTGGGATATAGAATTGTATAAGGAGTTCTATGGTTGAAATACTTTACATATCAATTATCAAATGATGCTGGCTTTAAATCTAGAATCTCATTGTTTGGGTATTGATTTGTTCTGCAATGGTATTATTATATGATTGTTGTTGCAATGGTCCATGTTCCTTTAGTGCATAGTAGTATTTTTGCTTCTAAAATGAAAATGACATATCCATTTCTATTGCATTGCTTAGGCTTCAAAGGTGTTAAAATTGGAGAGAAATAGTTTGGAGTATCTTCTGCACCACTTCTGTGAGGTTACTGCAAACAAAGAGTATGTTGTTTTCATACTTAACTTCAGTTACTCATTGAAATGCATTTTTAACTTGGATACAATTTCAGATTAGTTTTTTTTCCCCCACATGGTTATCCGATAATGTTTAGAAAGATTATCCATGCAAGTTATTTGTATCACTTTTAGGACATTTTTACACCCTAAGATATTCCAGAAATGGTTGGTTGAAGTGGATTTTTTCTCTCACCAACAGATATTTAAGAGGAACCTTGGGATGTCATTTCAAAGTCATCTAAGAAAGTGATACAAATAACATTATGCTAGCATTGGTTTTTAACAATAATTAAATATAGTATGTATTGAAAGGCTCATGAAGTAAACTCCTTGCAGATACCAGAATGCAGATTGGAGGTTACGCCCTCTTCCTAATGAGATGCAAAGGTACTATTGTGTTTAGAACTAATCATTTGATCCTTCCATGGTCCTTCCTGTTATTTCATTTTATATTATTCTGTTGGTTCCATTCTCACTGTAGTAGTAGATTTTAAAAGTGTTTTAGTAAGTTGATCAATCTAGCATTTTAGCGGACTAATTTGCAAGACAATAATTCATGGAATCTACCAGCCCTAGGTTGGATTTCCCGTTTGTTTAGGTATTTATATTTGCTGACCTGAGACTATAGAATTTGCTCCTTTGGCACTCACTCAGGGATGAGGCTATCAATGTTTACAAACCTGCGCATTTACCTACACTCGTGGAGATTAAGAAGTAAAATATATATAGATATATATCTAACACAATAGAAATCTCTCTTGTTGTTAATAGTTGTCTTCTTTTATCAAGAAAAATGAAAAAAGAATTGCTAACAGTAGATGAGTCATGCAAATAGTGAAAACATTATGAGAACTCTTGGTTGTGTTCTGTTCTCTCTTTTCCACATCCGAGAAAATAAATGTATGAATAACGGGAAACAGATGGTCTAGTATTTAATGGTTTAGATTTCTTAATGCTGGTCATAGGTTGATGATCCTACTACTCTAATTACTATAATATGATAAACTGTTCTTTTCATGATGCAGATATGCAAGAGAGGATACACACTATCTGCTGTATATGTATGATTTGATGAGGATTAAGCTATTTTCCATGCCTAAGGAGTCTGAAAGTTCTGATACTCCTCTGGTAGAGGTATCTACTTTGCCCCAAAGAAATATCTCATATTGGAATACTTTCATTTGCAATGTCAATTTAATTGGAATTCAACCTTGTTAACTTGTCATAGATTTCAAGTAGTATTTTCTGACTGGTTTATGTTTGTTGGTATGCCAGTTTTGTGATTTGGAATTTGTGGTTTCCTCTATGGTCCAGTTATTTATAATGTTGACTTCTAACACTTGTGCATTTACTGACATTGCAAAATAGAAGTTCACATTTCAGTTTAATGAGTATGCCAATTTGTCTTTTTCCATTTCTTCATTGTGGCAGACAGTCCCTTCAATATTTTTCATTCTTCTTTAATGTGGAATTCATATTGAACTAGTTTGGTGAGGATGTAATCCATCAATCCTTTCCTTAAAGGCATGTAGTGTTACTTTGTTCCAATAGAATACCATGTCTCTATGTATTCTGTAATTTTGCAATGGTTGGTTTGACCTATTTGACCTTTCCTTCCTGTACATATTTTTCAGCTTTATTCTAAATCATTAAGAAATTAGCAAAACAACGTAGTTGACTGACACCTCAGTGATTCTTTTGTTTTTCCTCTTCTTCCTCCTCCTTTGATTTCCTTTTAAATGGAATTTTACTTTGCTCAAAGGTGTACAAGCGCAGTTATGATGTCTGCATGCAGCTATATGAGAAAGAACTTTTGACAGAGGGCTCCTACCTCCACATTTATGGGTTGGTTACCATTTAACTTTCCAAAATCTGTTCTATTTTTTTTTTTTTTTTCTTATTTTTTTTGCATGCTATACAAATAGCAAGTGTTCAAAGGCTTAGTTATGTTTTGACTACTTTCAATGTGAAGATACTGTTCAAAATTTTCTGCTTTTTATATAATGCCTGTCTAAGAAGTTAAGGGGAACCTGCTGCTCTTTCTTTACAGGTTGCAAGGCGCTGATTTTAATGCTCAGCAGCTTGCCATTGTTTCAGTAAGTTGATTGTTTACTCTCTGTAGCACCAATCATAGAGCACTTTAGAATCTTGCATGATTTTTCTGTTGTACAAAGGTTTTGCAGTGTCTATGGAAAATGGATTCCCATTGCTAAGTTTTTTAGATAAAATTTTCAACATGAAATTTGAAGCATTTTGTCAGCCCTCTTTATGATTTAACATTCTGTTATTATTTCATGTGAATTCAGATAATATCTAGAAAGGTGTGTTTCTTTAAAATCATTTTCACACGAATGTGATAAACTTATTCTCACTCTTTAACTTATGTAATTTGTAAATTAATCACTTTCAATTCTTTTTAATTACAGTAGTCTGTTTGCTCTTGTATTGTTTCTGTATACCACTTCTACTTGGATCACCTCCACCTTAGCCTCTACTATATAGTTTTGCAGTTTCATTAAGTACTTAGGTATCATCTCAAACATTAATTTGCACTTTGCACTTGTATAATCATTATCTGCTAAAACATATTGGTTTCCATATGTATAGTTTGGATCTGACACAAGAAACTCCAATGTCCCTCAAGTCATGCTTGTCTATCTGCTATCGGTTATTATTCTGTGAAATAGTTTTCCACTGTGTGTAATGAAACTGTTTGCATGGCAAATTAAGAAACAAGATCCAATTTCAGGAGAAGGGGAAAAAAATTTCAAATAGCAAAACCAATTGAGTTAACCTAAAGGCATATTGTATGCTTCTGTCACATAGGCTGTCTTACTGTCACATATGTTCTTGTTCTTATACTCTATCTGCGTGGCTTGCAGGGTCTTTGTGAATGGCGGGACCTTGTTGCCCGTGCAGAGGATGAGAGTACTGGATATGTATTGCCAAATAAATCTCTTCTTGAAATTGGTAAGTGAAACTCTGGAGACCTTGCCATAATTTTTTCTTTAGATAATTAGATGTTAGCCTATTGCACGTGGCAACTCAATTTATCTTTACATCTTGTTTTAAAGCTAAACAGATGCCTCTCACGACAAGCAAGCTGCGGCGATTGGTAAAGTCAAAACATCCCTACATTGAACACAATCTTGATACTGTTGTCAGCATCATTAGAAACTCCCTTCAAAATGCTGCTGCCTTTGAAGACGCTGCCCTACAATTGAAACAACTTGCTGCTTCTGTGAGTAATATGTTTACCGTTTTTCTTAATGCTATGGTACACATTGAAATGATATTAATGTGGGAAACACCATGATTTTAAACTTGTGCAATTTCAAAGGGTAAAATATTGTCCCGCTTTTGTGAAATCTTAACTCGCAATACTGGACATTCAAAATGTTTTGTTTCTTGAGCAAAGACATTTGTGAGTGGTCCAAAATCAACCATATTAAGAATTAAGTGGGTTTAAGTTTAGGTTTTCCAAGATACACTTCCACGCTCATGACTCGACAGTTTAGAATATGGTTTTTGCAATACAGGTCATTTGCAGATGGTTCATTTCCAAGATACTCTCTGCTGCAATATTTAGAATTGATTGAGTTAACCTTAGATGCTATCTAATATGTCTTCCATACTTTTTGAGTGCTCAATCAGCCTAGTAGATTGTTGTTATAAATTATTTTTGGTATTCATTTCTGATTTCATATGTTGGTTACATATTTGGATGTGTTACTATATAGGCATCAGACGCCGTAAATGTCAAAAGTGGAATTGAAGATACCCAGAGACACACACACAACTCACAAAACATAAAGGTTTGAAAATGGTATTGAAATTGAAAATGCCGGTTGTGTGAATATCCACAGTTCACTATTTCCCTTGACCTTAAACAGGAAACTATCCAGCAACAGGGTACAGACATTATTGTAAAAATCAAGCCCCCTAGCCTCCCTTCTGAGCTCCCAAAAGACAGTCTTACTGTTACAGAGCAGCATAAGGATGGAAATGACAGCACATTTACAACCACAAAGGTTACAAAAGTTATACATTTTAAAATGTTATTTCAATTCTTTTGTCTCCAACTGAGGAGCGTCGATCTAATTGTTGCTATTTCACTGATAGGGAAATGGTGCCACTGTTAAAGTGCTAAAAAAGCCTGCCGGTGCTTTTGGGGCACTTCTGGGGAATTCAGCTTCAAAGAGGAAGCTTGATCCTCATAAGGTAATTTAGTCATAGAGATGTCACTGAATATGTTATTGGCACGATTAGACCTATAAATTTTGACTTAGAGAATCTAATTGGTTCTAATTGTTTGTAACTGAGATAATCTAACAAGTTCTAATTGCTATTTCTTTTACAACTTAATATCCACAATGCTTTTTTGTAATGTTTTTAGGGCAAGGAAGATACCAAGCTGGAGCAGATTAAATCTTCAGTTAATCTTCCTTTCCATTCATTTTTGGGCAGCAATGAGAAGCCAAAACCTGTGGTAGAAACTCCTACTGTAGCTTCTGAAACATCAGACCTACAGAAACCTATTTCAGAATCAGTTTCCACCTCCACCCTAGAAGAGATCATAATGCTAGAGTCAGGCTCGGGCGAAGAAAATCCAGAGCAGAATGACCAAGAAAATTCTAATGAGCACAGGGAGAAAAAGGCTAGCTTGTCCACTTCGGGAAAAGAGGACGACAACAATGATGAGCCATCATCTCTCTCAGAATTGTCATCAAGCTTACAGAAGTGCTTTCAGTCAAACTATAAACAGACCAAAACCAAACAACCCAAGAAACTAGAACAACCCGGTGGCTTGTTAAAGCTGAAGCCATTTGACTATGAAGAGGCTAGGAAGCATGTCAAGTTCGGGGAAAAGACAAAGCATTCATCTATGGAGAATGATGATGATCATAGAGAGCAAGATGACTCAGGTAGCAAGAAGAAACGTTCAACGGGACAGGGGCAAACAAGTGATTTGGAAAAACAATTGCCGCAAGGTAGAAGACGCCCGGTATTTCCAGCTACTGGGAATCGCAGTGCAACATTCCGCTAAGATGATTAGCATGAATGCTTTGTACAAAGTAAAATTGGAAGCCAAAATATGACGTTTAAAAATCATATATGTCTGTCCCTTAATTTTTTCCTTACTTTAATTGCTAGAATGAGAAATTTTTTTGAAGGCTGATCAAACTGTTGACATAATTGGGTAGAGGAATTGTTAGAAGTTATGAGATAAAGCAATATACAAGACATTGAATTATAAAATAGTTGCTATATATCCAAGTTCAATTGTGCCTTCTTAAAGAGAAGCAGCGTGGTTGGAGGCTTAGCTAAGTATTAAGATCAGGTGCCTCCTTAAATCCACGTCCTGGGTTCGAATCTAGCTGAAAGCTAGAGGTGGGAATTTTACATAAATATAGTGAGAATTTAAAATTCCCAGTAGATAGAAGAAAATCATTTAGTGGTTTCAGCCGTTCTTCACGGAAAATAACTTTGGCTATCACCGCTATATCAAAATAATGCTATGATATACAGTGCAAATGTCTTCATAACATTTTGTTATCTTTTTACTTGATCTGCTTGTCTTACTCATCATAGGCCTCTTTAGGGAATTCCCAATCTTTGGTGGATTTTATAACATCATGACAACAAAGCAGAATCACTTTGCTAAGTAGGGATGATAGGCACACTAGCCCCCCACACTCACCTTAGCACAGCCAAGTCTTAATAATTTATTTATTTTTATTTGCGTTGCTAAGTAGGGATGATAGGCACACTAGCCCCCACACTCACCTTAGCACAGGATTTTAAAGCATCATATTAGAGATAACAATAATAGTAATAGTAATAATAATAATAATAGTAATAGTAATAATAATAACAACAGTAATTATTATAACAATTATAATCATACTAATAGTAGTAGTATTAATAATATATCATTATAATAATATTTATAACATAATATAATAATATTATTAT